>JBBPDC010178919.1:0-16121 GCA_037974485.1 Hemigrammopetersius urotaenia | reverse complement strand
TCTCTCTCTCTCTCTCTCTCTCTCTCTCTCTCTCTCTCTCTCTCTCTCTCTCTCTCTCTCTCTCTCTCTCTCAAATAGATTGGTTCAGGGTGAACGCCCCTCCACAGGGGAGTGAACTGTTCTTGCTGCAGCACAACCCAGAATCTGGGTGTGGCACACACACACACACACACACACACACACACGCTTACCGTGTGTACAGTCCATGGGTCAAGGCAGGGGACACACACGCACATTTTCTCATCCCTCCATCCCCTTCTCCTACTGACTTCTCCTGTTCCTCGGCAAGATGTTTTCAGCTTTCCTGGGAAAGGCTTTTCAGTTCCTGGGCTTTCTGGGAGTGAAGCACTCCTCTCCACCACAAAGCATTAGCTGTGCATTGCTGAAAGGGCCATGAGTCATACAAATGGCGATCGATTGCAGATGTGGGATCAATTAGGCGTAATTCTGACATTTCAGTCTTGCCAAGCTCGTGCACTCTGTGTTAAATCCAGCTGTCAAACTGGGCTTCACCCTGTGATGCCCATAAAATCCTTGACTTGGAGACATTTCTTTGCAGTGGGTGCCTCTGATAAAACGCTTATGGAGGAGGGGGGATATTTTTAGTGGGTTAGGCACTTTTCCGTCGTTAGGGCATGCACTTGGGGACAATTTGGGTGCAAATTGGCCTCATTGTATTTGGGATATTAAGGAAATGCCCAGGGCGAAGACTTCTACTGACATTCCAGCTAAGCTGTTCAGGCTCTATATCCTTCATTTTGTCCCAAAACTGGCCCAGCTGACCTCGAACTCAGGGTAATTACCACAGCATGGGTGAAGGAGGGGTAAGAGAAAAGGAGGGAAAAGGAGGGAGTAAGAGAAAAGGAGGGAGATTGAGAAAATAGTGGAATGCAGAAAATATGCAAGGTCAACACAATGGAGAGTTATTCCATTTATAGTGATAGAGATATAGAGATATAGTGTACAGTGCAGAAGAAAAGGAGCAGGACAAATCGAGAGAAAAGATAAAGCAGAAGAATAGGTAAGAGGTATCAAGCTAAAAAGTACAGTTAAAAAGTGCCAAAAGGGTTTGTTACAACAAAGTCTTGGGAGACTTTTGTTTCTCCAAGGCAGTGGTTTTCAAACCAGTGTTCAGGGACCCCCCAGACCACATTTGCTCTATCCCTATGTGTTGGATTGAGCAAAAATATAGACCCTTTGGGAGTTCTCTGTTGGCTAGTTTGAGAACAACTGCCTCAAGGAACATTTTTGTGAATGGTTCTATAAACAATTCTTCGTAAAAAGATAAATGAGTTTGAAGAAAGTAAAAATGTAAAGAACTGTTGTATGATGTATAGAGTTTACAGCAATGAAACACTTTCTAGAACCATATTTGCAAGTCATTTAGAACCTTTTAGAAACCTTTCTTTTTAGGGTGTTAAAGATAGCATGGCACAGTGGAGAACAGGAGAATGTGGAACAGATGGACAGAGTAAGGAGAAAATTGTGGTCAAATAGATAAATAAATAGATAAAGCAAAAAAAAAAAAAACATTAATAATGGAAAAAGAAGCGTGGATAAGGGAAAAACAAAAAGAATGACAGAGACAAAGAAAAGGAGGCACAGTTCTTCTCTTGAATTAGAAGTGATCAGATCGAGTTTGATTAGATCGCTAGGTCACCAGCTAGCTCTCCACCCAAGCTACACTTACGGTGCAGCCCTCACACTCCCTGTGCGAGGGAACGGCATGCACACTCTCTCACTAAACTGCTCCAGCTGTGCCTTTGTTCTCTGGTTCCCTGACATTCTCCACCCAGATTCATTCAGTGTTGATGATGCATTCTCTCTTGTTGTTATTGTGCATGTTTTGCGCTCATCCAGACATAAACATTACACTGTGTACCTAGCAAACACTGTTCCCTTGGGTTCTCTTGCTTTAAAGTGGGAGTTTTAAAACTTCTGGTGTATCAACATAATCTCTTTGAGCTCTTTGAGTTGTTACTTCAGATCATACGTGTTTTCAGACATTTAAAGGCAACTACAAACGTTGGAATCTGTGAATATAGGTGGCACGAAGTTAGACAGTCAAAAAGTCAAAAACAGCTTAAATCTGAGTCAACTATTTAACCAAGATACTGCAGTCAGAGCATCTATACAACAACTGTCCAAATAGTAACTAGCCAACGCCTAACCCAACAATAACAATACATGAGCCCTAGAGAAGAACATAAGTCAAGGAATATATATATTTTTTTATTTATTTTTTTTTAAATAAGAAATAAGTAAGCAGTAGGAAAGAGACATAGTTAGTCGCCAAAGTGCTCCTTGAAAATGTGGGTCTTCAGGCGACGCTTGAAGACCGTGAAGGACTCTGCCGATCGGACTTTTCTCTCAGTCTAATGTGTGGTCATCAACTCCTACTGATGAATATGTCTCTGATTTGTTTTTAGGTTTGAAGTTTGGGCATCCATGGTCAACTTACAATTTGCTGATTTTCTATTTGAAATAAATTACACATTTCCACAGAGGATGTTATATTTCACACATGAACTATTTATTTGCTAAACACAACACATTTGGGGAAAAAAGTCAAGTATAAAATGTGGTCTGTACAACATTAATGGTATTTTATGCTTATTGTGTCCAGTGTGTTAAACCCAGGAGAGAAAATGTGTCAATTTTTCAAAAAAAAAAAAGTTCATATTTATCTTGAAATAATCAAAATAAAACCAGTTTGTTTTCACTTCTTAAAGTAATCTCCTAAAGTCCTATCACACGTCGCATTTGTGCAAATTAGAAAGCTGAGAAAGCTCAACAAGAAATGCAGTACTGTAATTTTAAGACTAGGAATATCTTGCACCTTACTGGATCATATTCATGATAAATCACCTCAGAAAAATGGATTAGGCTTTTATGTTGCTTTGTTGGCATGTGTGGCCCTCTCTCTGTTTACATATTACTGCAAATATTAATCAGGGCGAATGTATGCAGCGTTATCAGAAAGTTCTCAACATGTGTGTTTTATGTGTTGGAGCTGGAGGTCTGGAGAATGTGTTTGAATATGGGCAGCACTGATGACAGGAGTCTATAGCCTGTAATGAATCTCCCAGTAGTGCTTATTTGGGGAGCGCTGGGCCAGTTTGTTTTACTATGCTACCAGAATAATGAGGCACTTTACCGTCGCATGGCACTGTTGGGAAACTCAAACAATAATTAACCCAAAGCATGAGCCCACTAGCAAATCAGTGTTTGTTTGGTTCGTGGTTTATGTTCCCATATGATGTGGTAGATGTGTTTATTTGAAAGCTAAGGCCTAACCAGGTATGAGCATTTTGCAATATAAATGTTATGGGGTTAAATCTATAACATCAAACACACAAGATTTATATTAGTTGTTCTTCGAGTAAGCGTGGAGAGAGAGTTTCGCTACAGAAGAAAAACAACTTTTCAATACTTTGAAGTTTATTGAAGGTTCCAGCGCAGAAGTAAACCAATGTTCAGGTTCGGTTTCCTGTCTGCTTTTCATACATCAAGGAAAATGCCACGTCTCCCGCACTTTCTAAACACACCTCTGTCTTCAGTCTGATTAAATTCTACAGATCCAATTATCGTTGCTGCGCTGGAAACTTAGTTGGCATGAGCAGGTACAGTTTCCACAAGACCCCAAGCCACCACACAAAGGTCCATGGAGCTCATGATGAAAATGAGAGAGAGGAAGTCCAGCTGGAAATGTTAAGCAAAGAAAGAAATGAGGATGAAAACAACCGACGTGGAAAAGCTTGGATATGAGGAACTGAAGAGAATGGAAGTTTGCTCTTTAATATGTTCCATAAGCCTTTCAGGGAGCCAAACATGATGAGTCACAAAGAGCCTACAAACTAACTGGACCAGCAGTGGTTGTGAGTGTCTTAAAGGCCTTAAAGCCTTACTTTTAAACAATTGATATGAACTTCATTTTGGAATTTAGATTATAGCCCCCAAAGGAGTCACTAAAGTCTAGGAAAAGTCTTGTGCTCTTCGCATGTTATGGATTTGCCAGTCGATTTATGGCTTTAATTGAGAAAACGCATATTTCCAAAACGCATCATCACCTTTCCTGCCCACGCACCGGCCGCTGAGCTGTCCACCCACGCACCTTAACCTTCAGGCTGTGGTGTGGCTCGGCTCCAGCAGTCCTCAGAAGGATCCAGGGGGTGGGCTACTGGCGGCTGCCTGAGAGGTGACTATCCCTCTCTGGGGGATCGAGTCATAGACTCATGGACAGGGTGGTACAGAACATGAGAATTTATGTTTGTGGCAGAAATGGCTCACCTCGCTGTGAAAATGAACCCACTTGGAAAATCACAGGGAGGTAAATGAATAAGGGGAAAGGTGGAAACAGGACCTATACATTAGCATATCATTTCTGAGAGTATGGTGCACATTCAGGGCCAGCTCTGTTAAATGTTTCGTTTTTCTTTCTCTCTGACAAACATTACTCTGTCCATTGAAAACCGGGCTGAGTAAAAGAGAGTGGAAAGATATTCAGACATTACATGGTTACCTGCTTAATGTTTTCAATCAGCTACTTAGTTTATACTCAAAACTACTGCCTCGTTTGTCCTCTCTAAACCTTTCAGACTTAGAGATATATACACATCTATACACAAAATACACAGGAAAACTATTGGCACCCATGGTATATGAGCATGGAAAATGCTCTTTGTTAATTAGTGTGATTATTCGTAGCAAATTAAGAAAATGACTATTTTGTCCAACCTCCCTTTGCCAGGACAACAGTACTGAGGAGTGGCTGTGCATACAAGCAAAGGCATGGTGCAAAGTTGATTTTACAACAATACATATCTATTGAATTTAATATTTTATTTTATAAAAGCTACATTTTATCCTGCAGTGTCTCATTCTGCTGTTCTAAACAAGTTATCAGCTGTTTGTTTTATTTAGTGTTATTGTGCTTAAAGAGGCCACTGTCATTAGGGACCACCATTGCCATGAAGAAGTGTATTTGGTCTGCAGCAATGTTTAGGTAGATGGCATGTGTCAAAGTAATAAGCACATAAATGCCAGGCCTGAGGTCTCTCAGCAGAACATTGTCCAGAACATCACATCCAGCAACTTGCCTTCTTCCTACAGGCATCCTGGTGCCGTCTCGTCTCACTGTATACCTGTATATGGCTAAGATGACAAAGTTAACTTGACTTGTTTTGACTTTCATCTTTTTATCAGGTAAGTGAGGGGAACTCATTTAGTCTTTCACTTATTTCATTCCTCCATGCCCCAGTTTTGATGCTCATTGATGCCTGTTATCGGATCTGGGGTTATTATGGGCACTCTGACCGATCAGATAAGGTTCAAAACCTTGTCAAAAGAATTTATGGTGAATTACTGTGCGCACAGTGTCAGCTCTGGTTCTGCTGCCAGTCCACTCATTTCTGGGCAGGGTGAACTGCTGGTATTAGGTATCACGGGTATTGTTCATGACCCTTATAGAGCCGATGGTGATATTTTGTGGCAAGTCGACAGTTCTTTACAGAATCACCACAGACAGCCAGACCTGAGATGTAATTTCTTGATTGTACATATCAGCCATATGTGACATGTGCTATATTCAATAACACTAACAGTGCACAGCTTTGTCCATTAAGAGGTTTTGTTATCACTCTACCATGAGGTAAACTCAAACAGGACAGCTATTACAGAGGAAGCATCAAGCAATTCGACTCAGAATTACCCGTCAAACTTCAGACATCAGAGATTTGTACTTCCCAAAATTCTCAACCCTGACTGTCAGTCCCAAATGGCTTACAGTTTACAGACCATAGGCCTAAAATAAGGCTTGGCTATATTAACATTTGATACCATGTTGTGCATTTTAAAAGCTAGCTATTATTTCAAATAGTTTGTTGGTTGGTGTCTGTAAGCAAGCTAACACCTTTATCCGTAGATTGTATGGCCAGGAAAGGAAAGGCTGATGCAGCATGACGCAAATTGGACAAAAAAAATGGTCAGGAGAAATGGATTTGTCAGATTCAAGTGTCATGTCTTGCAACACAAGCTGAAACAGCAGAATGAGTGTAAAATTGTTGCACTACTTTCTAGATGTACTGTATTCATTTTCTTTTCTTTGTCTGTGTATAGAAAATTCATTCTCAGTTTAAGCTGCACCAAGAACGTACCACCTCAGACTATGTGTACATGTGTGTCTACGCACTCCCATAACCCCCCGAAGCCGTGTGGAAACTGCACTGCAGCTCATCACGGCGCTTTATCGTTAGAAGGCACAGGTCCGGGGTGGAGGGTTAATTGAAGACTCTACTGAAATGGCCGCCCACTCTGACAGAGAGAGGAGGGGGCACTAGGGAGGAGAAAGTGAGAGACAAAAAGCAGAGAGAGAGGAAGACAGAATGCTGCTTTGCTTAATGTTTGGAATGCCAGACTTACAGAGAGGTCAACAGCCTCCATCTCCCCTTTTTTCTCTCTCTCTCACAATCCCTTCCTCACCCTGTCTAGCTCTCTGTATCACTTTTTCTCTTTTTCTCTACTGTCCTTTCTTCTTCTTCTTCTTCTTCTTCTTCTTCTTCTTCTTCTTCTTCTTCTTCTCTCTCTTTCTCTCACTCTCTTTCTCTCCCCCCCCCTCGCTCTTTCTCCTCCTTACTTTCTTTCTAAGTCGTCCATCAGTAGTGCCAGATTAAGTGGGTTTCTAATTGAAGGGGAATTTAGGAATATTGGTATATTTCCCAGTCCTCCTTTCTGTTCTATTTAAGGAACAATCAGAGTGTCTGTCCAAGCTGCCCAGATCAGCCATGGCTTCTGAATCTGCCCCATATGAGGAAAAACCCAACCCAGAGAGAGAGAGAGAAAGAGAGAGAAGAGGAGATCTTGAGATGAAAAATCTGAGCCCTTGACCCTGTCTACCTCGAGAGAGAGAGAGAGAGAGTGCAGCTAGCATGAGCACTCTGTGTGTGTGTGTGTGTGTGTGTGTGTGTGTGTGTGTGTGTAAGTGCATGTGCATGGGTGCGAGTGTGTGTGCATGTGTGTGAGTGTGTGTGTGTGTGTGTGTGTGTGTGTGTGATTTCTAGGACCCAGCTGTCTCAGGCTCCATTAGTAGCTAATAGTGCTGGGCTTTTAGCTCTGCTAA
The DNA here is from genome assembly GCA_037974485.1 of Hemigrammopetersius urotaenia. Classification (NCBI taxonomy): domain Eukaryota; kingdom Metazoa; phylum Chordata; class Actinopteri; order Characiformes; family Alestidae; genus Hemigrammopetersius; species Hemigrammopetersius urotaenia. The sequence goes on along the minus strand of JBBPDC010178919.1, from coordinate 9,004 downwards.
AGCCACTGAGCCCATCTGACACCAGCATCTTCATTACAGTACACACACCACACTCCTTCTTATTCACTGTCTTCATTACCTACACACACATACACACACACACATCTGTTCACTGTATTTTAGAGTTTTATTTAGGAAATGTATAATATAGACTGCTTCTTTGCAAAAGTAATCAAATCTAAAATATGAATATAAAATGTGTTTTGGAGTCTAATCATATAATTACCTATGAGATAATATGGTCATATTGTCACAATCTCCCTCTCTCTCCCGGCAGTAACTGCAGAAAACGTCAGAGTTGCAGGCTCAGTTCATCTAAAAGAACTGCTGTGCCCATCACTATTCTGAGCACACTGACAGCTAAAACAAATAATAAACCAACACAAACCCAGTGTGCTCAGGAATTACACAACACAAGAAACCCTGGCAGCCTCTAGCGGCCGCCAACCGTCACTGTCCACAGTCATGACACATATAAGCAGGGGTTTTTCATGAATTCTAGATCATTTTGCTTAATTGGAATCTTTTCATGTTCTGACTATTAATCACTGTAGGGAGTTTTTACTCAGAGTGCATTACAAGTTTGAGGACAATGTAAATAAAAAAAAAGAATGAACACCGTATTAAAGAAGAAAACATGCAGAGAAAAAATTCAGAAAAAGGGTGAGGTGCCATTTATTTCTCAATGTATGTGGGATTTGATGTCAAAATGTGCTATCATTTCACAAGCACATGACGTCAAGTATCAACGGTAAAATTTGACACATATTTAGAAAGAATAGAGAAAAGAACTATAATGGAGATCAAAACTATTATATATAAATACCAGCAGTTGAAAAACTGTAGGAAACAGACAGGTGATAATTTAAAGGAAAGATCTGAATCAGTGAGTGGAGAAACATACTGACTCCCAATGCTTTTAGACTTTACTGCATTATACAAAACAAAACACCACACCTTGCCATACTTGTGCATATGTGAAGTGCTGATTCAGCCAAGTATAGTTGATTTTGAATAAATATGGCAATATTAAAAGATAAAAAGTCATCTTGAAAGAGGGTTCATTGTTGGGGCAGTGGCTTTAGATTCTGCTCAACAAGCTAGCATTTCAAAAGAAACTGTGACTAAAGTGACACCTGCATTCAGTTCTGTGGAACAGACATCAGTAAACAGGGCTGGAAATTATGGTCAAAAGTGTTCATTGAGCATATGGCTTGCGCATTAGTGTGATACATAAAGAAAGACGGAAGAGCAGATGTCCCTCATGTGACTGAGAATGGCATTGCAAAATTTGATCAGATCAGACATTCTGTCCACAACTAGATAGGGGTTAATGGTAGGGGTGCAATGCAACTGCTAGTGTCACCACTGAAGTAACCTTGAGCAAGGTACTATCCCCCCACACTGCTCCCCTCATTGGCTCCTTTGCTTTGTGAATGGGTTCAAATGCAGAGAAATAATTTCACATTGTTCACATTGTGCTGTGGTGTGTTAATGCGTGACTATAAGGGTTAACCACTCTAATTAAATTAAAATAAACCCCTCACTTCAAAGGCAAATGCACATTTGAGAGATTAGAAATCAGACACTGATCTACAGAGAGGTGAAAACCGATATGATTAGATGAACCATCCATATTCTCCACAAGTGGGCAAGTGTATGTGCTGCATATACCAAGTGATACACCTGATTTCTTAAAGGGAAGTGTCCATAGAATTGAATACAACGTTATTCTGACTGATCACCTTTATCCTATGATTACAGTACATTGCATTTTATTAATGAAGCTTTTATCCAAAACAACTTACAATTGGAGGAAGCGCTCAAGTTTCAGGACAGTATGATGGAACATTTGTCCTTAAGGGAGACTCTTCAATGAAAAGGCTCACAGAAATGTCTGAGGAGTATAAAACTGATGTAGATCATCTGCTGTGCCCTTGACAATCACCAGATTTCAGGAGAATTTGGGCCAATGTTTTTAAAGCACCAGCTGAAGGAATGTCTTTTGGAAGACTGGTGGCTCATGGTGGTCTGACACCTTACTAAAACACCTTATGTTGGTGTTCTCACCCATCACTCTGACAGTAATAAAAAAACAGCATCTGCATTCAGCAGCTAAATCTATTCACAAAAAAGTCCATTATCTGGGTTTGAAAAAAGAGGAACATTTTCAAAACCGTCTATGATGAAAATATCTGCGGAATTCATGCTATTCCTTTGAGAATAACTTGATCTTGCATGCAAGAGATAAATAATGTCAAATGACAGGATTGTCATCTGGCTCTCTGAGTGTCACTACAAAAGAACTCTAGTGTTTTCAAAGCAGCAGGTGGCTAAGCAAATTACAAAGCAGCGGCGGAGAGAAAGAGAGACTGCGGTAAAGCAGCAAAGGAGGGAAAGCAACTGAGCCATTAGCCGAGAGAGTCCAAAGTGCATGCTCAGCTTCAAACGTCTAAGGCCGCTGTCACATCAAAGGGAGGGAGGGAGGCACAGCACAAGTCTAAACACCAAACACAGACTCAGAACACGAACGAATAGGGAGGGGCTGAGAGAGTGAGTGCGAAAGAGAGAGAGAGAGAGAGAGAGAGAGAGAATGGCATGATATAAGGGATGTGGTTTCCTGAATGTTTTCTCAGCGCTGATCGCTAGGCTGCAAAACATTCGCGTACTGCCCATTTTCACTCTCTGTTTGAGAGGTCTCACATACCAACACATACCAACACATATTAGTGAATGTCATCTATGCAGCACCAGTTTGGGTGTATGTTTCGGCGCTTTCTGTCATCGTCGAAAGCAAACTTTTTTGCATATTGCGATGAGTGCCCTGCGCCTTTCCCGTGAGTTTATTCAGAACTGTTACTCTGATTCACAGTTCAGCATGTGCGCAACCCAGTACACCAAAGTGTGAAAACAACAGCTTAACCACATATGCAAGCATTTGCTGCCAACGAACAATAGACACCTATTATCACGAAGACTGATGACATGCATTCATTGCTAACATTAGTACGTTTAACTGAACATTTCCTATGGCCTGTAACAAACTGATATGCTTTTCATTGATGTCAAAAGGTTTATTTCAATCATGATTTTGATTCATGTTTGTAACCTGTCGATAAAGAATGCAAATTAAAAAGTAAATGCAATTCATTCCAGCGCAAATAATAATGTATGCATGTAATTGTATGTCTTCAGGTTTGGGTAGAAAGCACTGAATAACTGAGGATGGCTGTATACTGAATAAGATCAGAAAAAATTGTATTCATCCCGAGGGAAATTCTTTTGTCCTAGACATGCTCAATGCAATAAGCAGAATAAAGATAAGACAGTAAAGAGTTTTTTTTTTTAAAAACCAGTAGTAATATGTAATAACTATATCAGATATAATAAAATAACAGATTATTAGTGCAAGTGATAGTGTTTGTGTCATGAATAATATCAGGTAACAGCCTATGATGAAACATTCAATAACATACAGATGAGTAAATAAAAAGCAGGTGAGTAATATTGCATGATCCGATTGAGACATTAATGCTGGGAAAGATCACCTGCAGAATGAGTCTTAGTGCCACAGTTAGGAAGGATTTCGTGGTGTTCGGTTCTGTATTTGGAGGCAATGAGTCTTCTGCTGTGAATACACTGTGTACAAATACAGGGCAACAAGAGCTCTGCTGTAACTTTTAGTCGCTTCACACTGTCCCTCACTGTTACTGGGCAATAGTTTTCTTCATGTAATTCTTCTGACAATGTGTTATATAACTAATTATACATCTTATACATCTTTTCCTATACATTTAGCAAATCCCTCAGCCACTTACCCTCTTAACTGTTGTACCTTATTTGTGTATTATTCTCTGACTTGCTGTTTCTCTTTGACAGCGTTTGTTACAGTGTGTAACTTAGCCAGCAGTAACTTGGTTAAATAGCTGTTGTTGATTTAAATATAGCTTTATAGGTTTTAAGAACACTACTTTAAGCACTGATGTTCTTCGCTCTGGATTAAAGCGTCTGCTAAATTGTCATGCACACAAGGTCGCGTGCAGCCAAAGGGAGGAAACAGGTGCTAACCACTCGCACAGACATTGAAGTTCCAGACGTGTCCCAAGTCCCCGATCAGTACCGAGTACTCCAGCTCCTCGGAGCCAACCCAGTCTATACCTGTGTGTGCGAGTGAGAACGAGGGTTCGTTTGGTGCAAACCTCAACTCCGCTGGGAGCGTTCTCAGATTAAAACGCGTGGTTCACCCGCTCTCCCGTGCCAGTCACGCTAGAGCTCTTCCGCCACGCGACAAGGTTGCATCAGGTGTGTCCGGTCAGTCATTTCTGCCCATCGTGACATAAATGCCTTAAACGTAAACGTAATTGTTTATAAGTTATACATTTCTCAGATTTTTTCTTGCTTCACCTCTGGTCTGCAAGAAATCACCCGTGATCATGTTCACTATTGAGGAGTTTTTGCTGATTCATCAGTCAACTCATGCTTTAGCAGGAACCTCAGTTTGCTTAAAAGTGGTTTAAGTTTTGTCTAATTTGTGTGTTAATGACAAGCAATGCTCTGGTTTTAAAATTGTTAATGAAAACATTGAAAGTGCCTCTCTTATATATTGTGTGTATTTTTGTCTCAGTATTCTAGAAGTAGGCATGTATTCTGAATGTTGCCTTTTCAAAATGTGTCTTGGACTGAATACAGACACTTCATTTCAGTACAAAGCTTATATATTGCACCTGTATTCAGTCTCATTTTGTTAAGTGTGTCTAATAATGGTGTTATAATACTTGTGTTCTACATGCAATGTATCTAGTGACTATCACAGCTGGATTACAGTAGTGCAGTTAATGCAAATTCTATTTCAGTTCCAACTTATATCATTTCATTTGGATCCACTTGTGTGGTTGCATAAAAAAATGAATGCATATTTGCAATTAAACAGACTGCAGTTATATGCTTGTTGTATGTATGTAGACAAAACCTGCATATAATTATTTAATATACAGTGAACTTACAACAAGCCCAAATGTTTTTGTTGTGGTTTTGTTATTTTTGACAGTTCAGTTTCCATTGAAACATGTCAGTGTAGGATACAAAATATATTTTATGTAAATGTTATTGCGGAAATACCCAATGGACCGTATTGTGTAATTTATTTTGCATTGTAAATTGAATGTAGTGTGAAAATGAACATTTGAACAACATTAATAATTATTATTATAATAATAAGCATAAACTCAAAAGAGCACGGCGAAGAGATTTTGCATTGTCACAGTCATGGCTTGCTAATTATTACAAGGATGCACATATATTGAACTGTCTGGGTCCCCCTCACAAGCTCTCAGGCACATTCTCTGCATTTTGTTCTCCTGCTCACACACACACACACAGACACACACACACACACACACACACACACACAGGATAAGAGATGAAAGGCGTGTGTGCCCTTGCAGCTGGCCCTTGGTGCCGTCTCTCGTTTCACGTGGCCAGATGCTGCTGTCATGCGTAGCATTAAGTTAAATTGATTTTCTCATAACTGTCAGTCGGGCTGCCTTGGGAAGCGTGATGTACTGCACGGCCTGAGAGTCGAGACTTGGCCTGCAGAGCCACACACACACCCAACGCTTTTAATCTCTTCATTATCTCACTTTCCATCTCTTGCAAGCTTCTTCTGAAAACAGCTCCCAAAAATGAACGCCCTTGTGCCCAAGAACAAAGCTGCCAGCTGGTTATAGATAAAGTCTTGAGAGATGCTGAATTCATGTTGCTTGAAAAGATCTAAAACACAGTGTGTGATCTCTGACTGGACCAATGCTGTAAATATGATTTTAATGAAAATTCTTTATACCTATAAATCTGTCACTTCTTTATCATGGGTTTTATTTACTGCTTTCAACGGAAACAAAGAAAACATGGCAGAAATGTAAAGGTTGGCTTTGCCTTGCACTTGCTTTATTTGTTTTAATTAAAAAGGATATATTTTAATACATTAGGAGGCACACAATAAATTACACTGACATTTACTTAGTACACTATAATTTCTGGTTCTAATAAGCAAACATATGCAAAAACATGCCCCAAAGAACCTAAAACAAACATTAAAAAAAATATTTTCTGCTTTGAAAGTGCCTCTGGACAGCAGTTCTCAAGCAGTGCCACAGATTCTCAAACAGGTTAAACATCAGGGCTTGGATTTGATTGTTCCAAAACATTCACCTTTCTGTTTTTGAGCCATTCCAGTGTCGCTTTGGCCTTAGGGTTAGGGTTATTGTCATGTTTAAAGATGAATCTTCTACCAAGCTGCAGGTGCATAGCAAACTGGAATAACTCCTCCTGCAATATTGTGCTGTATTTGTGTCCAACCATTTTCCCTTCATCTCTGACTAGATTCCCAGTACCTGCTACCACCACCATATTTCATAGAACGAATGTGGTTTGTTGAGGCATGGGCAGTGTTAGTTTTACACCACACATATCTCTTTAAAGGCTGGCCTCATCTGACCATAAAACCTTCTTTCATATCTTAACTGGGTCTTTCTCATGCTTTGTAGCAAATGCCATACATGTTTTATGTGACACTTCTTAAGGAATGCCCTCTTTCTTGCCACCCTCCCTTATAGGCCTGAGTTATGGAGAGCTCTCTCCAGTTTCAGCCAAAGAGCACTGCTTACGTCTGAGAGTGAGGGTTGGATTTTTAGTAGCCTCTCTCACCAGTCGACATCTTGCTCTGATGCTCAGTTCTGAGGGACAGCCTGTTCTAGTAAGGGTCTGGGTGCTGTGGTGAACATTCCACTTTCCAGTGATGGATCCAACAATGCTTAACAGGATATTCAAACTTCAGTATTTTTTTGTAGCCATATCATACCTAGTTCATTACAGCTGAATGCTCCTTTGTCTTCATTTTTGCGATGATTTTCCCATAAAGAAAATTACCCTTACAAAGGATGTGTTTTATACCCAGAGACAACCTTACTTATGGACAACTAATTATGATTAATCATGGTCAAATTAGTGTCCCCTTTGCATAGTTTGTGACAAATTTGTCATTTGTGTGAGCTTGGAACTTCCATAGCACATAGGTGTGAATACTGAGCATATATCAGTATTTTTTAGTTGACAGATAACCTGTGTTTGAAGTTAATTAAACTCTTAACTGAAACAAAGTGCTGTAGATGGTTAGAGCCCAAGATTGAAACTAAGTCTTACAATGTGTCAACACTAAGGGTGTACTCACACTAGGCACGGTTGCCGTGAACCGGGCCCGAGTACGATTGTCCCCCCTCCCCACTCACCCTCTGGCCCGCACTCACATTGGATTTCAGCATTCGTGACGGAGCACGCTTATGTCATCATGGTGCAACGGTTTCAGGATAAACATGCTGAATGCAATGGAGTCCATCGCTCTGGTTACTTTTTTGATAGTAATTTTGAGTCATTTGGTCCACGGTGGTCCGCAGCCCTCTCACAGCCTGTTGCTAAACAGGTCTGTCGTTTTTGTGGCACGAAAACGTGGCGTCACACTTCCTGTTCCGTGCTCCAGCACGGTTCGGAGCACTCACACTAGTCAAACGAACCACGCTTTGGTGGTCAAACGCACTCGGGCATGGTTCACACTGTCTAGTGTGAGTACACCCTGAGAGTGAGTTCACCCTGGACCCCGAGGTACATTTGGTCTCAACCCTGGGAGCAGGATCCTGGCCCTCCTGAAAACAGTGGTCTGTGTTTTGCTTCAGTGCAATCTGCAGCGTGCATGTAAGCTATCCACTGCTGGTGTTTGGTGTCAAACGACTGGCGCATTTGGTCACATTGTGTCCCTGTTCAAAGAAAAGGAGATGGAAAGTCGTGCAAGTGCTTGGGCTGAGATTATCATGAAAAACATCTTGTGGCAAAAAAAAATCAGATAAAACTGGCTCCTCTTCTTCAGCTTCCTAAATAAGAACATGCAACATGTTTATTTCCTGTTTCTTAATGTCAGCCCTCTAAAGGAGAAAATAAATATCTGAAAACGTAAGATATAGTTAAATAAAGAGGTAAAGCGATAAGCCTATTATTTGCCATTTTTAAATAAATGCACAAACGGAAACAACGTGTTTTCTTTAAAAAAGAAATCTCAAACAGACTTGCTTGTGTGTTTTGCGATGCATTACAAACGATTGCATAGCTTAAAACAGCAGCAGCAGCCTGAATATTGTACTTTCATTTCTCCTTTATTTTCGTATCTGTCTGAAGACACATAAGCAAGTCTATCCGGGGTTATGTGACAGCTCGGCATGGTTTCAGGCAGGTAGCTCCAGTGCAAAAATAAAAATGCAGACGTCACATGTTTTGGGTGATTGACTACATTTGGGGGTAGGAAGACTGTACTTTGATTTGATTTAAGGGAGGCCACATTAAAGCACTGTAAACTATCGTATCACGTGTATTTGATCTTCAGTAGTGCCAGCACAGCTCAAGCTCAGTGATCCATGCTGGCTCAGAGACAGGCGCGGGTGGTACAGCTGGACACCTTTCACGTACTCTGTGCGTCTTTCATTGAGGTGTTAGTAATAAGAAACGAGGATATCAGCTTTGATCTCAGAATTGCCTTTACATACCTGACCTGCAAAGCATTGGCAACTAAGAAAGCACACACACTCACATACACACATACTTCAAACAGTCTCACACAGCCGATCCCATGGTTGGCACTCTGTTGTGGTTTTGGCACAGAGAGACAGAGAGAGAGAGCAACTGTATGATATGGTGATTGATGATGCTGTAAGAAGAGCAGTCTAGCTTCAGTGACTCCTCCTTTAAAAGCCCCATGACCTTTTGACCTTTGCCATTCTGAATGTTAAATGTGATTCAACCAATAACATTTTTCATTTTTCATGTTTCTAGATGTTTTTGGAAGTATTAAACCTACAGTGTTTAAACTAAACTGCCAGCCTTTGCACTTATCTTCACACACACACACACACACACACACACACACACACACACACACACACACACACACACACACACACACACA
>JBBPDC010178908.1:0-16121 GCA_037974485.1 Hemigrammopetersius urotaenia | reverse complement strand
CATTTATTTCATTTTGTAAAGCTGCTTTGTGACAATGACCATTGTTAAAAGTGCTATATAAATAAAATTGAATTGAAAAAAAAATTGAATATTGTATTTTATAAAGTGATTGGCTGATTTGATTGTATTTTGTAATTTGATTTACTTGATTTGACCAAATGTTCTCCCCATTTGTGTGTTGTTCAGTGCTACCTTAACTAGTTTTCTCTGATGGCGCAATGCTATAAAACAGTGAGGGTGAAAATTAGCCCACACTTCCCCAAGTCATATGCAGCTCCACTGCATCCTTTGTAGCTGATGCTAACACAATGCCATTGGCCAACTTAATGTGCTTGAAGGAGATCACTAACTGCTAATTCTGTTGTGTCATCTAACAGATGCCCTCATTGGCCAACATCACTCTGGGGGGAGAGGGAGGGCCATTCTAAAAGTCCTGGTGAAAGGTTTTAGGTTTAAGAAAAAAATACTACAGTATGTTGCTACTGACTGTAGCAACACAACAGTCTTTCAGATTTCTAATGAGTGCTTTGAAGGTCTAAATGAAAAACATAGGAAGGGAAAAGTATGTTTCAATAATACTCAAAAAAATATCTCTCAAAATAATACCTACATATAGAAACAAGGTTCAAGAAGTATTTAGCTAATTAATAGAATATAAATTACTGGATCACATGAATACAGTGATTATATTACATTAATCAATTACAACGTACTAAGTTTATTCTGATAAACTTGACAGTGGTTTCTATGACAAACACACTTGAAACAGAGATGAGGAGTTTATCTACAATAACATTTCTATAAACTGCTTAACATTCATTGTCAAACTCCTTTGGTCCAGGCGCTGGATAAAAGACATTTCTATTCTATACATCCATTCATTTGCTGTATATCTGCCATTTGAATCAGGACGTCAGTGGATGGATACCTCAGTTATCTAACTGTCCTCTGCAAGGTCGTAACGGTGGAGAGAGATTGAGAGGGTGAGAAAAGAGAGAAAAAATGAGTTATGAATCATTACAATGTCTCGTTGTAATGTTGTACTGCCTCTCCGGCACGAGATATAGAACACAGGACCCTACAGAGGGTGGTGGGAGACAGAGGGATTTATGTATAAAGATAAAGACAGAGATAGTGAGAGAAAGAGCAGGGAAATGAAAGGTAGAGAAAGAAAATGTACACCACGGAGAGTCTAGTGAAGATATGGGAAAAGAGATGAGATAGATAGGTAAAGAGATGGGAGGGGGGTAGATTTCTTTTAATTAATTTTCAACCTCAGCTTATCAAAATGAAAACATTTAATTGATGATAATAAAGCATGATCTTATTTGTTTACAACATGAGAACAGAGCTCTGCACAGTTTTGTGATTCTCCCCAGTTAAACACTCTTGATTGAACTCTTGATTCATCAGGCTAAAAATGAGCTGCAAGTGTCAGAGGAGGGAAAACACTAAACTCTGCAGAGGTTAGGCCTGGAAGATAGCCAGAAAAGGAAAACAATATCACAAGAATAAATACTTGTTAGTGACAGTACTGTCCACGGTCCATAAATTTTCTCCTTTGTTGTGATAGCAGCACTCATCATCATGCACCTTTGTGTCCAGAGAGTTTCGGCTGGGCTTTTAACAATAGTTTATAGAAGAAAACTGTCACATCATTATTTAGACCAAACCTGCACTTCACGCCAAGCGAGATTCTGTGATGAACATGAGTGTCGATGCTAAATATACCAAGAGGATTAACACATAGCTGCTTTTTGCTAACTTAAGCTTTTGCAGAGATGTCCTCAGGGTACTAAATATGGGGAAAGCCAAAATTTAGGCGGGGTCTTCAAATTGAATTAAAAGATGTCAAACCTCCCACCACACATATATTATTTAATATATCCTCAAAAACCCCATATCCATACATTTTGATGTCATTTTCTCTGTCTGCATTCCCCAAACCCCCCACCTCCCTCTCAACAAATATTTTGTTTCATTTGGTCCTTTGCCAATACATCCCCCTGTTAATAAATATGATTTGATGGGTGGACCTCCTGATCAACCAATAATCTCAAATAGACTTGTGTCAGACACCCAGTGAGTCAGACACAAGTCAGATTTATGTATAGAAATAGAAATTGCCTGATGTGTTTCCCTTTTTATAAATAACATTGTCATACAGAGTCCGAGACCACATAAACAAATCTAATGAAACTTACTTAACATGGTCTAAGTTGGATGTGTGATAATTAAGGACACAATTTGCTCAGTACTAATTAGTAGCAATTATTTCTTACCTACATAAGCCTCTAGCTTCAGTGCAAAACTAAAAAAGAAAATGCTGGACACCAAATATATCTTGGCTTATTTGTAATAATAGTGGAAAGCATTACTTTAATTCTTCAGCATTTCAACCATGACAACCCCTGGTCCAGCATACATACCCTAGGTCAGTGGGTGCTGCCTGACTGTTGGAGTGGACAGTAAAAGGAGTATGAAAAAGTCTTTTTACAGTTTCTTAGCCATAATGCATTCTGAGGCTTTGCTCAAATACATTTAGGTCAATATGTATTTAGTTCATATATAGTTATAGTTATATAATATATAGTTCAACATGTTTATTTATTTTTTGTACTTCCTGTACATTTAAGTTATTACAAACCTACAAATAAAGAATTTTGAAAAGGTTGGTGTCCCCAAACCTTTGATAAGTAGTGTGTTTAGAGCTGCTTACCCAAAGTAACCGAGATGGAACTTTACACTGTTAAGGGCTATGTGATGGCCAGTTTAATATTGAGATCATTAGTTGCTGTCAGATCTATATAACTCCCTCTCTTGGTCATAACATCATCTGAAAACATGTCTACAGGACTCTGAGGGATATAATACACTGAAGGTGGTTTATTCGTTATTGTTTTATTTTTGTGTGGTCCAGTGACAGAAGTAAGTGAGTCCCGGCCCACAGGGTTTAGTCATACATCACACAGCCACCACTGTTTGCGCCTTTAAGCCTATTTGGGACTGTCCCTTTGGTTGACTAATATGAGTCAGAAAAGTGTTCATGAAAAAGTTCCTTATAGAACACTGAGGACAGTGTCAGTCTGTAGGTGGCATCGTGCTCATATTTCCTGTATTAAAAACATGAATTGTTTTTGGAAATCAGCTCAGGTATGCCCTGCGGTATAAGAACAAATGTTCCAAAAAAGGATGTTTTTCCCAAATGTCACAACACATTTTAAACATCAACCCTAGTATAACATATAATCCTCAAACCGTAGCGTACCAAAACAGACTAACTGCCATTAGACCAATCTTCTGGTTTACATGGGTGTATTTTGGTGATGCTGCCACTTGTATAATAATGAATTATGGTGTTATCTTGCATGTAGCAATAACAATTTCATAATTCTGATAATGTTCCAGGAGGAAATGTGCCAATGGAAAAATGCATTGAGGTCCATTTATGAGGTTCATGGCTTTTCATGTACCAAAGTCACACCACACTGTCACATTTGCCTTTGTCCAACCTGTCTGTTTCCCTTAGTGTTTAACAGTGTGTTTGTGTTACTGTGTCTTTGAGACAAATTGTTTTCTAATTTGCAGTATTATATTGTGTCTGAGAATGGGAATGGACGAAGTTAAACTGTGATACTCTTAATTGGCAGATGTTGTTGTTTGATGTAAAATCAAAAAGGCATGTTTTTGCAACTTAGTCTTCTTATATCTGGTATGGAATGATGAGTAAACTGTACATTTTGAAATTATAACGTTCACATGCTATATCCAATTCTCATATTTAAAAAGTGAGGAAAATTCATTTTCTCTTGAAGATGCCCCACACGTTTCAGTCAAAGCTAAACAAGCTCACAAATGCTGCTCCTGCCTGACACTGGAATCATTCTTTCTGTAGATGGATTCTGTATTCTGTGTGTGTGTGTGTGTTCAGGAGGGGGTGTGTTCTCTCCTTGCCATTACACTTTCCTACTTAATAAAGGACCCCACAAACTGTGCTTCTCGGTTACCATGCCAACATTACTGTTGTATCCCTCAAAAAAGTGACCCCATGCACACCCCACACTTGGCAGTCCTTCGGACGCTCAGGGAAACTTCAGTCACACAGCCTATTATGGTCAAACGAGGTGAACCGGGGAAAGCGTGTAAATTTGCGCTCTGAGCGCTGTGACAGCGAGGGGTCGCGGGGTCAATGCCTTCAGGTGATGTGTTTCCATAGCGTTGTTGAAACTAGATGAAAAGTCCATACATGGCCTGGCTGTTGTTCATGACTGTTCTCATGCCTTTTTACAAGGTGAACGTCCACCGGGGCCTCTAAGAGGCAGACAGAATTTAAGCCCACCAGAGGGCGCTGTTTACTTTAGACCTCTTCATATCTTTTTTTTCTTAAATATGCCAGACCCTACATGGCCAGCAGCTGGGCTAAATGTTCATGCTAGGTTGTGATAGGCCGTAACAGTGTCTAAAGTTCAGTGCACACCAACTTCACATTCAAGAATTCACCCTCAAACACCAATATTCTTCAACAAACACCATCTTTCTCTTTCAGACACCAACATCCTCCACACAAGCACAGACATTATCCCATAAACACTATTCCACATAAAGCATGATCATTCACTAAACACCACAAAACGCTGCCATTCTCCATGAAACATTGTCATTCTCTTCCAACAACATTCAGCACAAAACACCCATTCAATGCTAAACGCCGACATTTTGCACTAAACACCATCACTGTTGGCCAAACATTCAGTCTTAAAGAAATACCATCTGTGTCAAAGATACACTACATTACATTTACGGCATTTAGCTGACGCTCTTATCCATCATCAGTGCTCAAGAATTCCACGACTGTTTCTTACCTGAAAACTTACCTGACTGTTTCTTACACTACCATTCTGCAACAGATTCAACACCAAACACCATCATTTTTCACCAAACACTGTAATTCTCCAACAATGACCAAAGCTTTCTAACATACACTGTCAGTCTAGAGTTTCCTTATTTGAAACATTTTGAATCCAAAGACAAGTAGCTTATTGGGTCATTGGGATTGTGTTCTTGACTTTAGCAGGAACATGAGTAGGCCTGGTGTGAAGAGCTTCTAAGTGCTGGAGAGTGTGACTAAATATCCACAAGAAAGATTTAACCCTTCGAAGTCACATTATGTTTGTTTTAGTAATAAGAACTTAAGCAACAATCCATTGGCTCAGTGTACCTGTCCAGTTCAGTTTTAGAATCTGGTGCCCAGTCAGTTCACTGAGCCACTGTTGTAAAGGTGGTGCACTTTGCAAGGTTGCAAATCAGTTTTGAATCTTTAGTTGATGGACAGCGGCCAAGGAAAAAGCTTTCCACTTTGCTGGTGGAGTCTGAAAGGAAGGGGCTTGCTCTATTTATAGCTCATGAAGATCAAAAACGAAGGTTCTATAAGGTGGGTCATGATCTGGAGTGATTCAGGGGTGGAACCGCATATTGGCATTGCTATAAAAGAACCTTGAAAAACATGACATTAATTTGTCCAGTTAGCAATGACATTTTGGACCATTTCTGTTTGTTTCATCATTGAAAAAAAATGATTATCAGCCAATTTCACTTGACCTATTGACAACAAAAGGAAAATCCCAGGAAAGTCTTAATGAACTTGAGCTGGTGAGTTGGTAAGGTATGGTAAACATGACTTCAGAATGATTCTATAAAGAAAGTCTGTATATTATACCAGCCCTGTTTTAATTAATTAATTTCTTTATTTTTTTTCACCACTTTCAGCTGATGATGGCACATATACAGCCCTTCCATTAGTGTCATCGTCATCATCATCATCATGGTCAGTCAATTAGAATTAATTCTAAATGTAGAAATGGACACATCGACACACTGTTCTAGATTCCTTTTTGGTGAATTTAGTGGACAAAAGTAAAGTTCATTTTCAGATTAAGATTAGCCATGCGACACACTTTTGTCCATTTAAATAGTATGTCATATAATATCAGAAAGCACATAATCAAGTCTATGAGAAATTATTCAACAACTCGATATGGTCTGATGTGACTGTGTGATGCAGTATGCACTATGCTAATTAGCATACAAATATTACCAGTTTACCAGTTAGCAATTTTACATTATATTATATTATATTAAATTATATTAAATTATATTACACACACACACACACACACACACACACACACACACGTGTATATATATAAAATATGATGTGTGGCTTATGTTGGCTTTTGCTAAGCTTTTTGTTATTTTGCACATTTGTTCAAAACAAAACAAGTTTAAGTCAATGCTTCGGCTTTTGATCTCTTATCTTTTTTTAAATCCTGGGAAAGCATCCTTCCTTCGCAGTGTGTGTGTTTCCTCTCTCCCACGTTAACACACACACACACACATACACACACACATACACACAATTCCCATATTTCTGTCCATGTTCTGTCGGACCGCACGCACTCTGGGGTAACAACTGACCGCAGGTCAGAACCAGCTCAGTCGGAGGCTGGTCCACCAACGGAAGTGTGGATAAAGAAACACCAAACACAGCCTTCTTCTTCTTTTTCTTCTTTTTGTTCTTGTTCTTGTTCTTCCTCTTCTTCTTCTTTTACTACTGCATTTATTATTTCTGTTTTTTTGTTTTGTTCCACAATTGTTAACTTTACCGGCTGCTAGCATGCTTTGATGTAATTTCTCACTTACTTAGCTATTTACATAAGACATTAACTCTTATCCAAAAACAACATATATATATATGTATTTCAAGAGCACCCGCATATAGTGAAAAACCGCGCTGTGATGTGGGAAAAAATTCCCTAAAAATGCCTATTTTATAGTGTAAACCCTAAATGTGCCCCCTAATCTGCTCCCAAAACACTTTAATTTCATTTTAAACTCAGTTTAATACATTACCCTTAAAGAAAATATGAAGATAAACCTGTATTTGTATTTGCACAGTTTTCACTAAACTCCTGCAGTGCAGGAGTGTTGACTGTACTGTAATTCATGCATGGGTGTTTTCTTTGGTAAGCACTGTTTTCTTTGGCATAAGAAGATAAATACACTACTAATTTAATTGAACTTACAGTAATAAAAATACAGGGCTTTAAGAACAACTACACAAAAAACACTCGAGACTCTCGAGACGCTACACAGGGGAAATTCTGGGCTGCCTCTGTGTCAAAGGGCAGCAGCCAATCAGCAGTGAGGAGAAATAAATAGTGTTCTTGGATTGGCTCAGCGCTCACTGTCTTATGCGTGCTTGTAAAACCAGCAGACAAAAATTACGGATCTTCAACTAATCTAGTGGGTGGGGGCTCGACAGGTGGTTCGATGCAATTGTCTTATCCTGAGGTCAGGATGAGGGAGTCGTCCAAACGGCTCGTAGAAGCATCCATGATACAAAAACTTTCAACCAACTCACAGAAAATGAATGAATGTTTTGTTTTCATGCTTGGAGTGTTTATAGGAGCAGTACAGACCCAAATGGAAATACAAAAGGATGCAAAAAGTGGGT
Source organism: Hemigrammopetersius urotaenia (assembly GCA_037974485.1). Lineage (NCBI taxonomy): Eukaryota > Metazoa > Chordata > Actinopteri > Characiformes > Alestidae > Hemigrammopetersius > Hemigrammopetersius urotaenia. The sequence continues at coordinate 8,608 of JBBPDC010178908.1, read as the reverse complement.
TTTGCTACCTAAGTATTTCGAAGCACTTCAGCAGCTATCATTAGCTTCCTGTTTCACAGAGTTATAAACATGAGGTGAGACAGAGGCCAATTGATTTTAGTCTTTCAATGTAAAATACTAGATTGTTTGTGAAATATGAAGAATAAATATCATTATTTAAGGCTCATTATGGACTACTGTGGCCTATATATATTGCAGCCAAACTACATTACAAGGACTGAACGCTGCCAAAAATATTACTTAGTGTGCCTTAAAAATAAAACGAGTCTATTTTAACTGAAATCAGCTTTGCATATCATATAAGGGTATGGGCAAAAAAGTCCTCATCAGAACAAAAGGTGTAGTGCAAAAAGTAGGAATTTGTGAGCCTATACCACACCACTACACTGCATGGCATCATAGAATCTCTGTAATATATGTTGGCCTACTTCCATTTGCTACCCTAACAATAATAAATCTTCTATAAAGCTTGATGAGGTTGGAGAATACAAAGGAAGCAGCCTTAGACCCCTCCTCAACACAGAATTTCCCCAGATCCTCGAGGGTCTGTGGTTGTGGTTAGATCTTTTCAGGTCACTCAACAGGTTTTAGTTGGAGGCACCGAGGTCAGAGGAGTGGGATGACCATAACAAAAGCTCAATTCTAGCCCATATTTGTGTACATTTTTAGATCACTGCCTTGCTGTAAGACCCAACCATGACCCAGTTATATCTTTTTGGCAGCCAGATTTCATTTCAAATCTCCTATGACCTGATAAGGGCTCATGCATGTGTTTAACATGTAGTATATATTGTACCTTAGATAAAAGATGTCCATATGTATCAGATACACTGAGCACATATAAAAACCCAACTCTTTTGTTTTTGCTCTCATTTTTCATGAGCTGAACATACACAAAAGACCTATTACTCTCAAATATTGTTCACAAATCTGTCTAAATCTGTGTTAGTGAGCACTTCTTCTTTGCCGGGTGTGGCATATCAGGGTGCTGATCAAACAGCATGTATATTGCACAGGTGTGCCTTAGACTGCCCACAATAAAAGGCCACTCTGAAATGTGCACAGTTTTGCCTTACTGGGGGGGAGGGGGGTCAGAAAACCAGTCAATATCTGGTGTGGCCACCATTTGCCTCACATAGTTCACCACATCTCTGTCGCATAGAGTTGTTGAGGTTGTTGATTGTGGGCTGTGGAATGTTGGTCCTCTCCTCTTCAATAGCTGTGCGAAGTTGCTGAATATTGGCAGGAATTGGAAACATGCTCAATGGGTGACATGTCCGGTGAGTATGCTGGCCATGCAAGACCTGGGATGTTTTCAGGCCTTGTGCTGTGTGATCAAACTGCACATTCAGAGTGCTGTTCACACTATGTGCTATATTGTGATTACATATGACAAATGGACATTTTACACTTTACATTGGGGGCACCAGCGTGCTCCCAAGGACCACATGAGTAGCATGTGGACCACCAGTGAGCAGCATCTACCATTTTATTTTATCCTGTTGCTATTCTTCTTTAATCACATTTGCTTTTATGTAGATTTGAAAATGACTATATCTAAAAAAAAATTGAAAACATGTTTATTATAAATTTAGTGTATCAAACTAGTAGCCCTTCATATGGCTCAGTACCTGTGAAGCTCTCAGTTTTAAAAAGGTTGGTAGCCCCTGCTTTACATATTGCAAAATCATATAATATATAAATTATGTATAAAACAGTCAGCCTCCGGGAATTTGCAGGGGGTTACATTCCAAGAGCACTCCCGAATTGTGAAAAAAAATGCACATTTGTGATGTGTTTTCAAAAAATGTCTAAAAAAGCCTAGTATAAACCCTAAATATGTCCTCAAATATGCTCCCAAAACACTTTAATTGCATTTTTATCTCATTACCCTGAAAGAAAATATCCATATCCATACCGTACATTTTCTGTCTCCTGCAGTGCTAGAATGTAAAATACTGATGTTACCCCTATATAGACTGTACTGTGATTCATGCAAGCATGTATTTTTTGGTATAACAAAAATGTAAGTTAATATTTGTTACAAAATTAGCTAATTGTATTTTTCTTAATAATTTTGCCCTAAAATACATGAAAAAGGCAAAGAAAAAATGTGGAACATATTTGCAGTTTCCACGAATTTGCGAGAATTATTCTAAGAAACGACTGAGGCTGCGAACTCTGAACCGCAACTTTGCAGGGGAACACGGTACACAACAGATCTACAAATGGTTAAAATAAATGTGTTGCATGATTAAAGCTTCCCATTCTGTTCTTTTACACTTTGTTCTGTTCTCATGTGCTGTATCTTCCAATCTAGACTTGTTTTTATTATCATCTATTATCATCACTGCCAGTGTTCACATAATAAAAAAAATAAGCCCTAGAAGAGAAAAACAAACTTGAGTGAAAGCAACATTGACTGGAAGTTGCGAGTGGCCCAACGGGCAGTAAATGTTCACTCTCAGGCAGCTGTTGACATCACACAGTAACTACCTGCACTTCCAGTCAGTCTGAGTCATCCAGGCCATCCAGCTGAAGGAGCTCCAGACTAAACATTCACTGGAACTAAGTCAGTATCTAAATGTAACTTTATCTGAACCTAAGTTTACTGAAAATTTCAGAGCTGTGAATTCAATTCAGATGTTTATTTTGAATTTGCACAATTCAAAATAAACATCTGAACTACAGGTGGCAGTCTTTTGCCCATATAGTATATCTACAAAGTATACCAGAATGTACTCAATCACTTGACAGTTTACAAATCTAACGTTTTGGGGCTAACCTGTGGTGCTTAGTGTACAACTAGCTCGTATGAATCAGTTTAATCTGGCATTTATTGTAAGAAATAGTCCAAGTAAGGAAAATACAGAGGTGTGGTTCACACTGCCAGTTCCATAGAAATCTTTAAAAAATTATATTGGCAACACATAAGCTGTCTGATACCACAATATAGACATTAAACTACCACTTCTCATTAAATTTATTTTATCACACTTTTGTCCAAAACCACTTCCATTCTGTAACTACAGGGGGCAGTCTCCAATTTGAGATTAAGGGTCTTGCTCAGGAACCTAGAGGGGGTATGTTGAAGGTAGGATTCAAATCCATGAACTATTGGTCGAGAGGCAAGTATCCTACCCACTAGGCCACAACTACCACCCGCATAAGTCTCTCCTTCAGCGATTCAGATGTTTATTTTGAATTTGCACAATTGATACATCTTTCCAAGTTTTAGCCTCTGGTTAAAAGCTGATGCAGGTTAGATAAATGTCTTTGCAGTCTTCACAACCTGTTTTTGTATTTTCATCTATATCTCTGTCAGGGAACTGAGCAAAGAAACACTGACTTTAACCTTCATAAAAAGGTGGTTAAATCTCCAGTTAAGGAGTTGTGAATATTCTGATTACAGAAGCGCCATCTTGTGTTGAAACCCGACCAGGACACTGTAGTTGCTTTAACCGACCAGCAGGTGGTAGCAATGCTACACGAAATTAGCTCAAGAAGCGTCAAACAGGTCTTCTTAGGTACACGACATGGGAAAAAGTATTGGGACGCTTGCAACAGGGACTTTAAGTACATTGTATTCAAATACTGCTATAACAGCTTCCACTCTTCCCGGAGGGCTTTCCACAAGATTCTGGCGTGTTTCTGTGGGAATGTGTGCCCATTCGTTCTGAAGAGCATTTATGAGATCAGGCACGGCCTAGCCTAGCAATTTCCGTTCCAGTTCATCCCAAAGGTGTTGGATGGGGTTGAGGTCAGGGCTCTGTGCGGGCCAGTCAAGTTCTTCCACAACTAACTAATCCAGCTGTCTTTATGGAAATTTTTTTTGTTTTGGGCACAGTCATGCTGGAATAGAACAGGATCTGCCTCAAACTGGGTCCACAAATTTGGAAGCATGGCGTTGTCCAAAATGTCTTGGCATCCTGAAGCAGTAAGATCGCCCTTCATTGGAAGTAAAGGGCCACTTGTGTCCCAATACTTTTGTCCATATAGTATATCTACAAAGTATACCAGAATGTACTCAATCACTTGACAGTTTACAAATCTAACGTTTTGGGGCTAACCTGTGGTGCTTAGTGTACAACTAGCTCGTATGAATCAGTTTAATCTGGCATTTATTGTAAGAAATAGTCCAAGTAAGGAAAATACAGAGGTGTGGTTCACACTGCCAGTTCCATAGAAATCTTTAAAAAATTATATTGGCAACACATAAGCTGTCTGATACCACAATATAGACATTAAACTACCACTTCTCATTAAATTTATTTTATCACACTTTTGTCCAAAACCACTTCCATTCTGTAACTACAGGGGGCAGTCTCCAATTTGAGATTAAGGGTCTTGCTCAGGAACCTAGAGGGGGTATGTTGAAGGTAGGATTCAAATCCATGAACTATTGGTCGAGAGGCAAGTATCCTACCCACTAGGCCACAACTACCACCCGCATAAGTATCTCCTTCAGCGATAAAAGTGATGACATTTACCTTTAGGGACTTTCTCTAACACCCATCCTTTAGATGTGTCTGTACCTCCAGCTTTTCATTCCAAAAATGCTAGCTTGTCACGAACAATGTCTTTTAACACATTTGTTTAGTCACTCAATACTATTGGGCTTTTTGACACCGAGATGTAGCAGTACGGGTTCCCCTTTGTACACAGCTCATGTAACGAGAGTCGTTAACTGAACCAATTTAATGCATGTTTTGGCCTCTAGCGGTTCAGTTTAGTTGATAAAGAAATGAAGCTCAGAATAGGATTTTCCTCATTGTGTTTATTGTACGAAATATGTACAGATTTGTTTTAACGGTAGGACTTCTGGTAGCGGGCACGAGCTCCTGGACCACCGAACTTCTTGGACTCGCAGCGACGTGGATCCGCAACCAAAAGGGTCCTATCGTACTGGATTAGGATGTCCTTAATCTCCTTCTTAGACGCCTCATCCACATCTGAAACAAAGCATTCAAGAGAAAAGAGTGAATGAAAACACAAGCCATTATTTACAGTACTGCTGACAAGTTTTAATTTGAGTTTAATTTTTGATCAAGTTGGTTTAACAAAAAATTCATAAACCAGCACAAATCTCAAAAAGACAACTTACATTTCTGATAGTAAGCAACCAGGGCTTTTGAGATGGCTTGGCGAATAGCTGCAAGAGAGACAAGATATTACGATCAGTAAAATGAGCAAACTGTATATTTTCAGTCATCAATTCTATTTTTCCAGAAAAGGCAGCTGCTTGTCATTGTGTAAACAATTCATTATCAAGTTGTCCCCCATAAATGATACAAAAAAATCTCTATACATAATTTGTATATCAAATTGAGTATTAATTCCTGCTCTACAGGTTATGATAGCAACAACAGAAAACGCATTAACTGTTTGGTGGTAGTAACGTGATATGCAGTGAAATGGAATTTGATCCAAAGTCAAGAAATTCACTTTTTTCCATTTTAAAACACCAATGTTGTCAACAGTGGCTTAAAAAGTGCAGATACACAGACTCTGGCAAGGACATGTTTTTATCAACGTTGTTCATTGTTGCAAAGTGCAATTAATTTTTCTTCTCCACAACGTTGACATTTGTCCCAACACCATCAATAGCACCCACAGTTCTCAGGTGTAATTATTAACCATAACTCACCAATAAAACAAAATGTGTTGCTACATCCCATTACAGACAATGTCTGTTTTATAGGAGCTTCCAACCGCTTTAGTGACTTCAGAAAACATTTGGGCCCTTGGTGGAACCCAACATGAAATACTGTAATCTGTGCTCCCACATGAAAAACATGCAAGAATTTAGCACAGCCCTTAACACAGAGCCATGTATCTAATATTAGAAGATGTCTTTCAATATTTTAAATGGTCCTTTTCTGGAATGTACAATAATCCCCTAAAGGTAAATTTAGTTGAGGTGGCACACTGACATACCTCCTTACCCAACATACAGCTGTTTAGCCTCCACCAAATCATGATGAAGTTGTAAAGAGTGTTTCAGCCCCATACGGCCTTTCAATTGAGTTTTTTTTTTTTTTTAGAGGTTTGTTTTACACATTGCAGCTTTCAAAAATATTTGCGCAATGCAGTTTTACAGTCACGACACAAATTCAAGCTAATTCAAACCGAAACATTTTACAGCAAGGCACACAGTGTTTTACCATAGATCTGCGCGACGTGTCCACCCCCCTTGACACGGACTCTGATGTCAACACCAGCAAAGCGCTCCTTTCCCAGCAGCAGGACGGGCTCCAGCAGCTGTGAAGAATAAAGAGATAATTAATACACTATACACATATAGAGCAGGCACAGTACAAAACTACATCAGAATCAGAAAACGGATTAGTACGGTCCTACCGCAGACTGCGTTGCAGACATGTCTAATATTACTCAACTGAAATACTGAACTTTATGCTTCAGTCCTGGAGTAAGTGCTACATAATTTAAACAACTGTATTTATATAACTTTTTACAACTAATGTCACAAAGCCACTTTACAGAATCCGTGTCCAAGCCCAAGTGAGGTAACAGAACTCCCTAAAGCTGGAGGAAGGAGGCTTGGGATTAATTAAGCCTCCCCTCTGGTTCACATTGGACAGTGATGGAAAATAAGAGAACACAACTATAGAGATGACCAACACTAAGAAAGAAAACTTAATCTTATGCTAGCTTTAGTGTTTGCAAACACTTACAGTAACTGCCACTCTGATGCCAGTAATTCAATCATATGCTGCCAATGAACGCAGCAGTTTCTTTGGCTATATTTACATTTATAGTACACAAACAACCCTAGTCTAAAACATCACTCTTCTTTGCAATATCTTAGGATGCTGTTATTTGAAAGCTACCAACTGTATGAACCCACCTTGTACTGTAAGGTAGCTGGCTCGATCATCTCGAGGGGCCTGCCGTTCACCTTAATCAGTCCATTTCCCCTCTTACAATGAGCAACAGCTGTGGCTGTTTTCTGAAAAGACAACAACATTAAGCTCAGTTTGGTTCTGCTTCTTTGTCTTGTTTTTCATTTAACACTTATGTTGTTTGGTTTGGAGACAGTGGCATTCCCAAACAGACAGGAAGCAGAGCTGGAGGTATTCGAGCTGAAAATGTTAAGATTTGCAGTGGGAGTGATGAGGATGGACAGGATCTGGAATGAGTTAATTAGAGGGTAAAACCGTGTTGGTTTGGACATGTGCTGAGGAAAGACTGGGTGTGTTGGAGAAGGATGTTGAGGATGGAGCTGCCAGGTAAGTGGAGAAGAGAAAGGCCTAGGAGGGGGGTTTTGGATGTGATGAGGGAGGACATGCAGGCAGTTGGTGTGAGAAAGGAAGATGCAGAGGATGCAAGGAATGGTCTGCTGTAGAGACCCCTGAATGGGAGCAGATGAAAGTAAAAGAAGGACCTTAAAGTTTTATAACCACACTTTATATCAGTAATACTGAAGGTAAAATGAGCGTACAGCCACACACAGGCCACGGGCTCATGTGATGTTCTTGACAATACAAGAAAACAGCATTTGTCCAGATTAAGAGCTTAAACTCCCTTGATGAGTCTTCCACGCTGCCTTGTCAGTACCAGAAAGAGCTTGTTAACTCGATTCATAACGTTACGTCTGTACCTACACCTACAACCACAATAGTGGACTGTATGGTAATGTCATTTATTACTACAAATGAAAGCCTATGAGGTTATTTAAGCTTGAAATAAACAGGCAGGGTAAACCCATAAGGCCACAACATTTTCTGCCTCTTTACCATGTGAAATGTTTATTGTGGATTCAATTATACATCTGACATATTTCTCTCTCTCCCATCAGACAATATCTTGAGTACAATTAATCAAGTTTAAGTTTAGTCAGGAAACACGTCAAAGCGTGGACAAACGAGACAGCAACACCCTCACACAGATTTTAAAGATTGAATGATTTGCTGTACATCATTAATACAATATCCATACAATACACAAGTATGTGAAAATAGTTTAATATCCATATACAGAGAGAACTCGGAGAATTGTTTATTTCTGCTTCACTCAGGCAGTGGGTTAGCAGCTAACCGGCTAATTCCACACGTTTCAGTGATTATTTTTTATTTTACTCACTTTGCGTCCGAAGACCTGTACAGACTGCAGGGGTCCTTTGGCCGGCATGTTTCTGTAACAGAGCGGAGAGTGTAGAGGTCAGTTTTGGTGTTTAAAGTGAATAAATGAATACATTTCAACAGAGTTTATTCGGAGCTCGCGCACCTCCAGATAGCGCCTCGCGGAAAAAGGCCGATCTACGGGTTCACCCAACACTACAGCAGGGGCGAGGCTTCTTCTGTTCAGAACACAGAACTCGCACAGACTCAGTACTGACACCACGCGGAGCATCAACAGAACTACACTACAGAGATACAGTCCAGGGATCCAGTCACTCAGACTTAATGAGGTTTAATGAGAAAAAGCACAGAACAGATTTTTTGTTGTTTAACACACATACAACATTCTGATTAACTGTTTAAAACGAATAAATAAACTGAATTAATGATTAGTTTCACATGTAAAATTGCCTAAATACATGTGCACTGTATGTCAGTGTCACACTGTCACATTGATTATATATATA
>JBBPDC010178874.1:0-16123 GCA_037974485.1 Hemigrammopetersius urotaenia | reverse complement strand
TCTCTCTCTCTCTCTCTCTCACACACACACACACACACACACACACACACACACACACACACACACACACACGCACACACACACAGAACACACCTGCAGTTCGGTCAGATGCCCAGGAGTTGATGACCTGCCGGGCAGTCTCTGGCTGGCTGAAGTCCACCTGGTGAGGGATACTCTGAAAGGCTTTTGTAAGGCTGCGTCGGAAGCCCTTCTCCAGGACCACCTTTCTGTCCACCATTACACCACTAGCCACCTCCACTCCATGTTCGCTGGCGAGGTCCCTCTGGAGAAACCTCTGCTGTCGTGGCATTCCGCGTTCTGGAATTAGAGGCGTGGAAAGTTAAAGGCATGAAATTGTTCCCATGCAATATCTTTTAAGTGACCGTGCTGTAATGTGTTGTAGCTATTCTTACCTTGTAGAGAGTAGCCCATGTGGGATTTGAGGGTCTTCAAGGTGCTGCCATAAGCACCCAGCTGGACCATTCCCATCACTGAAGCGATGCCATAGGGTGACATGGCAAAATTTTGGCCTGGGTGGTTAAGAGCAGCTTCTGAAAACACCCGCAGGCCAAAATCTGTCTGCTGCTTCTGCAGTAAGGTACCCAGAGCTGATCCATAAAAGGCCACGGTCAGGAATACATAGAAGATCTGCATTCTGTATTAGGAGAGTAAGAAACATAAAGGTTAAAATATGAATGTAACTGCCCACTGTACATGTAACTTACCCATAGAGTAAATTAATAATGAATGAATGAAGGCTTATTTAAAACATTGCCTATATTTAACCTATATTTAAATCAGCAGTTGTTAATATGGTATTTAATCCCTAACTTCAGAATACAGATTCAAAAAGTATCTGAAACCATTGGGTCCTGCAAAAACACTTTGTGTGTGGATGTGTTTTAGAAGCACTAGAAGCTCTCCTCTATGTTACACGTACACCCACAGTGTAAATACAGTGGCATGCCGTTCGTGTTTGCTATCCTTGACTCACCTTTCCATCTCTCAAAGGGTCTATTCACAAACGTTTCTAAAATAAAGTGGGCTAGTTCTAAGGGCAGTTCTTACAAATGCCAAGGTCCATAGGAAACTACTTTTATGTGCTGGAGTGCACTAAGCCTGTGACTTTCATAAGTTCACCTTCTGTAAACTTAATAAATTAGACAGTTCCCCTGTATTACAAGTCTGGTATGTGTGCTGCCTTAGCAAACACATGATCTTAAACAATCCGTTACTGAAACCTCAAACAGAAGTGAGCCAAGTCCCTCTTTTTGTATGATCAGACATTTCAATTCCTTTCAGAATATTAACTTTCAGTACTGTTATTGGGCAGACCAGCTGAGAAAGCAATCTTGCATAGGACTTTTCATTGTAGTAACAAGCTAAAGTATTGAACATGCAGCCCTGGTCGTAAAAGCATTTAAAGAACTAACAGCACAAAAATGCAATGTATGTCAAAAAACACCCAGCAAATATAACCCATACCTGAAAGCAGTAGGTTTGTATGGTTTAGGCTTGTAGAGGTTCCTTTTTGTAGAGCGTACCAAGCATGGACTAACAGCGTGTGCGCAATGTGCGGCTTTTTAAACAATTCAGAACACCCACCCCCTCCCCCCTAAAAAACGGAAGTATGAAGTCATCTGTCTGCTTTTCCAGGCTGAGCCACCTCTCCTCCCGCCCTTCACTCTCTTTCACCCAGACACACGCACACACACGATTTTCCTTCTTCTTTTACAGGCTTTAGGAACACCAAGTCATGCTGTTCTCCCCAGGGAACTCTTGCTGCTGACTTTGATGGGATTTGGCAGCAACGTAGGGACAGTGAACCTTCCAAAAGCTTTCCTTAATTTAATTATAAACCCACTCACTCATACTCCCACTCACTGTGTTACATTACACACTCATAGCTCCTGGCACGGTTCCTTTGCCAGACTGGTGAAAGTAATACAAACTCATTCATGTCTAATAAAGATTTTTTAAATACTCAGAAAAGAGTAATCTGTTTTAAAAATTCAAAATATTGTATTATTTATTTATATTATTCATGACACATATATGTATAAAATAAATGATCACGTTTCCAAACAATATACATGAAAATGTTCATCTTGCCCCCAGAGTTAACTTACAGATCTGAAACAACAAGCCACCAAGTTAATATACAGGCCTTTAGAGTTAACATACAGATCATGAGAGTTATTATACCCTGTAACCTGTACAACCATGCAATAGCTGTGACTAAACCAGCACACAAAATCATTTTTACTTATGGGGCCCAATTAAGAACATCAGTTAACATTTTCCCCTCTGGTGAATGTGACACATCCCACTGCCATATTTGGTACTACAGAGCCAGCATTCCATGGCACATGCTCATGGACTGAGCCCGCATGCTCCAGGTTCTACAGATGACTGAGCGTCTGGACACAGACAGACTAGGAGAGAAAGGAGAAAGACTGTGTTTTACAGTTTTACCATGCGATGATATGGTGCTGACTCAAAATTAATCTCTGCACCTGGGGATTCAGAGACAAAATAATAAAAAACAAATGAATGGATGAAAAATTTGATCTCTACACTCATGAAAATAAAAGAGCCAAAAGAGGTTTTTTGATGGAGTGATACAAAAGAACTGCATTGGTTCCTTAAAGAACATTTTGTGGTTCTTTAAGGAGTGTAAATGAGACAAATATGAAGAAAATTGTGTCAAAGGTTCAAACAGTTTACAGTCACATTAATAAAAATGTTTTTAAAAGAATATTTCACTGAAATGGGTCCTCTATGGTATTAGTACAAAGAACACCCTGTATCACCTTTATGATTAAGAGTGTGGAAAAGCTCAGTGACACCCTGTAGCATCAGAACAGAAGAGAGTTTTCTACTATACTATTTAGACATAGAGAATGAGTCATTTATAAAAAGGGAACAAAAACAGCATTTTAGCGTTTTAGCATTTTACACTTCTATTGGAATCTTTAGTCACAATATCTCACCAACATTATGACACTGGTGAGATATTTTACCAAGACCGAACACTCAAGTGACAAAACACACAGGCAATAAAGTTCAGAAACACCCTGCAAGTATGATGTAATGGTGGTGGTGTTTCATTAGCCTCTAATTATTCAGCTGCTGTTATGTCTTCATATTATTTTTTTGCCAAATGCCATAAAAATGCATTTGAAAGTGATTGTCTTTAGACTTACTTATCATACACAACACATATGGACCTCATACCAGTTCATTGTGTTCACTTTTCATTCATGACATCACTGAGCTTCTTTTAGCCTCTGTACACATCCTTACTTCCCAGCTCCCCCACAAAACTTAATACATTCCATATTGAGGGGTGAATGGAAAATGTGGGGCTGCACATTCAAACCCCTGTGGGAACACCCACTTGATTCACATCTCAGATGAACATGGGAACTCACTCTGGTTTGAGGAGGACTCATCGTAACTGTGGCAACCAACCAAGAGTGTTTTGGAAAGTCCATTAAACCAAACCACAATTTGGGGCCTGCGCAAAGCTTTTATGCAACATGCAGCTTTCAGTATCACAATGTGCTAAATGACCTGATGTGGGTAGGGAGGGGTACAGTTAGTTTACAGTGTTTAAGACCTACAGCATGGGTGACTGTGGCATCATCAGAGGTGAAACCCTCAGAAAGTTCCAGAAGTTCTTTTATAGAGAAAAGTTATTTAGGTGAATGATAGTGAGTAGCACGTAGCAAAAAAAAAAAATTCATTTAGACCTTCATGTGTTGCAAAAGTATTTTTTTTTTAAATTATAGTGAGTAGCATCTACTGAGAAAATGCTCTATATTAAACACACTGTAGCCTGTAGCACAATGACTCTCTTACTAGTGAAGATTTTGCATACCATATCAAGTAAACTTTGTTTTTAATGCTTCCTCAAAACTGATTAATTTATAATCACTGTGTTCCCTTGAGCAACCCACCTGCGTCAGACATGGCAACCAGTTTGAGGATTCTTCCAAGAATCTTTACAAAATGTTTTTTTGCAATTTTAAGAAAGACCTATTGAAAGGATCCATTTGGCATAGCATCTCAGCTTCTATAGCATCTCAAAGGGAATGTGTTACGAATGTGTAAATGTACTATTTAGTAAATTTTTCTCTGACATCAATGTTAGCAGGGTGGTGGTGGTGTAGTGGTAGGATACTTGCCTATAGACCAAGAGGTCATAGGTTCAAATCCTACCTACAGCACCACCACTGGGTTCCCGAGCAAGACCCGTAACCCCAAGTTGCTTCAGGGAGACTGTCCCCTGTAGGGAATGGAAGTCGCTTTGGATAAAAGTGTCTGGTACATGTAGCATATTTCAAAATGAGTGTCTAACTATTCACTCTGCATATTTATCAAATCAGTTAAATACATGGATGTTATTCTTTCTGGTCTAAGCTCCCAGTTAACCACTGCCTTTGATAAATATAGCCCCATTTTTCAAAATCATTCATTTTTGTCCCTCCCACTTTTTGTTTCCAGGACAATGGCCGAGACTCTGCATTGCGCAACCAACCCCACACCACCTCAGTGTAGACATATGCATTCCCCCCACATTAAAATGCTTTTTACGCCCCTGCTATATCAGACTTTTTCAAGTCATATTAAGTAAAAGTTGTGTTTAACGCTTCCTAAAAACTCGTGATTCATTTAGAACTAAATGTGAATCAACCACCCTTGAGCAACCCACCTCCCTCAGACATGGCCAGACAGAAAGATGAGTTCTGCACAAGTTTTGCAATACTTCACAGTATTAAAATGATATATCAAACAAAGTCTTTACCAAAAAAGCAGTACCAGTTTTCTCACAGTAGGCTACTAGTCAAATCAAAGAAGACTAATCATGTTTTAATACTCGAACATGAACTTTATGGGCCCCATAAAGGCAACTGCAACATACATTTCATTTTCTACAGATTCTATGGATGTATAATTAGGAACCCAGTCTTGATCAAATGTGTCATCATTAACAGGGTTAAATATTAGGTGAAGTATGAACTTGCAGCATACTGGAGCATAAAGAAACTGCCTGAGAGGGATGAAAGGCCCAGGCTGGCTCTACTTTCAGAGTAAGAAGGTCATTTTGGTTACTTATAAATGTGAACTTGCCAAGATGTCTTCTATAGCATAAATACTTAAACTTTGTCTCCCTGAATGGAAAAAAAGCCTAAATTTAGTTCTGCAGTATTTTGTTGTCATGGAAAACACACAAACGGCCTAAACAATAACCTTTTGTTATTGTTATCAGCTCTCATGGCTAATAAATAATAAGCTCTAAATAGCCGAGTGGTGGGCGAAAGACACCAGATGTTGGAAAAGTGTGATATGTGGGAGCGGAAGAGGAGGGGTAGGAAAATGAAGAAAGAAGGGAAAAATGCAGATGAGTTAAATGAAGAGATACGTGCAGGTTTCAGACATCAGCTTATGAAGTATTCAGTGCTCAGTACTTCAGTTTGTACTGAATGAAGATTTTTCCCCCTAGACTCTGTATGGAGTAACCAACATGAAAATGTTTGGTGTTATTCATTTTCCTATGTACTTATATGTATTGCTCATAATGATGGTTTGCTTTTATAAATTAAATATTCATTAGGAAAAAAATCTTCATAGACTGACATATTTGATGTATAATAGATACTCAGAAGTACAACTGCAACTAGAAGCTGTAGTACATTGTAAAACAATGTCACACAGAAAACCTTCATACTGATCAAGATGAGTAGAATGAAGACTGTGACTGATTGAGAAATGAAAGGGAAATTGATGTGCAAAGAAAAAGCAGAAGCAGGGTGAGAGTGTGTGAGTGAGAGGTCAGGGATGCCCTCATTTGCATGGGGGAACCCCTGCACTCCCTCTGACCTGAGTAGTGAACGTGAAAAAATATGAGCCAACCACGTCATCTGATGACGAGGCTGCACTTCCACATTTGGTGACCCCGCAACACAAACATCATAAAAAACTATTTAATGGTTGATCAAAATGCTGTAAATCTAAACCAACTCTTCACTGTGTACTCTAAAACCCACATATCTCAAACGAATCATAATTTGAAAATTGCTTACTTTTAACATCCAGAACAAAGACAAAATGGTAAAGTAGGCTTTTTTGTACATAAAAAAGTTTTTCTTTTCGTTCACCCTTTTGCACATTACAGCTACTAGACCTTTAGCTTCAGGAAAGGTATTATACATTATAAAATATGTCCAATAGGTATCATACATCATGAAATTTGTTTTACAAATAATAATAATTTAATTGAATTATTGTAATCACAATAAACTATTCTTTTCAGAACTGAATGTAGTCGATTAACTGCAAGAAATGTAATATTCTTTCATAAACAGCCAACTGCTGCATTCATACAGAATTCAGTTGATTTAATCTCTTAGAACTGTAATAGTCAGTATTTCATAACTTCATTATAACGTCTCCAGAGACACAATTTGCTGCTTCTAGTCGCCAGTGATAGGATCCACTGTCACATTCCTCTTCGTTTAATGTTATCTTTGAAGACTCAAAAGAACTAAGCACATCAATGGAGTGCATTCTGGCTGCTCTTAGTAATTTAAATACTATTTCAGAGCAATGATTCTACAATCTTCCAATGTCTAATCACATCTGACATGTGAATATATTGCCAAACAGCCTTAAGAACAGGATGTGACCAATGGGGTGACAATGGAAAGGGGAACAAACATTTCCTGTGTGCTACCCTCAGGGGCAAAGAATAACAACAAATGAGAGTGTCTTTAAGAACACATGGGGGGAAGGTATAAAAAAAAGTGAAACAGATTACCAGTACAGCACATACTATGGCATGTCATACACTTTCCTGTAATGACATCTAACGTCTTCCGCCAGACACAAGCATAAAGGAAGTGCGGATCATTTTCAAAGCCAGACAGTGGCTGGTGACTAGCATGAATGGAGTGTTTTGACTTAATTTTCACAGGTCAAGAATTTCAGCTATTTGGCAAGGCAATCGTGGGCATTTATCTACGTACAGAAAAATATTTTTTCGTTGGCTTAGCTGAACATAAAAGTTCATTTTTCTGCAGTTAACCCATTCACAAAGTGAAGTAGTGGGCTGCCAAGGGAGCAGTGTATGTTCAAGGATACCTCAGTGGGACAACTAGCAATCCAGGAATCCAGGAGCAACTCCCTAACCACTAGGCCAACAACTATTCAGGAGCTTTTTGTTTACTTTTGCTTTTATGGTCAGATAAGACTGACTTATCTGATTATATAACTCGTTGTAGAATTGTTGTGCCCACGTTTTTTACCCGACTGAACTCTCAGATGTCCATTCAGTTTCATAAAAGAGGTTCATGCATTGCAGCCCTACTTTAATATTCCTCTAGATGTTGTACATTCCTGAACAAGCTCAGGCTTCTCTCTCTCAGTGCATGTTCATTCATTGTGAAAATCAACTTTTTGCACAAATATGTTTCAGCTGTATACTGATGAATTTATCTTGCTACTCTAAAATATCTGACAGATCCCTCGAATTTAAATGTGCAGTTTACATTTAAAAAAGGGTAAAATTATAAAGCAGATATTTTGTAACACCCTGCCAGAGTTTATCAATGGGAACTTTTAATATGACTCCCTGTGACCGTGGTATATGTGCCTTTGATTTGAAAACTGCAGTTCAAAAAACAAGGACAAATACTGTACTTGCATAGCAGCCAGGCTGTTTTCAATGTTGCATAATAGTCTGCAGAACAGAGTGAAGCCATAACAAGACAAACATATCTGCTTTGCCTTGAACTTATGGGCACAATAAGATAAACGCCTGGTCTTGCCACCATCTCTGAAGGCAATGGAAAAAGAATCAGACCAACTAATTGACAGACTATCTTTGTTTTGGCAACTAGAAGTCCTACAAAGGGACACAGCGTGTGTGAACTTGTCTTGTTGTAACCAAGGGGTGAGGTTGTGGTTGCTCTCTGTACAAACTGAGGTCAGTACCAACCCAACATCTGCACGCACATCTAATTCCAAAAGCTTCCTCACACAATCACAGACTTACAGTAGTGAATAAGACTGTGATTTTATGAGATCTTGGTCTGTTTTTAAGTAAACTCCTCCCTTTGATTCTAATCCAATACAACTGGTGAACAGTTCCACCTCTCTAATACATGATGTTTGCATGGAATACTGCAGTTCCGGATGGTAACCTTTAAAGATTTTGTTTGCAAAGGATTGCAAGTGTAGTTGTATTTGTCTGGTTATTCCTGGGTCCTGTATTAGAGGATTAATTTAGCATTCTAATTAAAAAGAATTAAGTTTTATTTGTTATTATTATTACTATGAGTTGTAGTAGTAGTAGTGTTGGACAAAACATGCTGTTTTTATGCTTCATGCAGAGTCCTCAGAGGTGATATTATCCAATGTAAAATCTTCCACTCTAGTTTTTTTCTAGATACAGCTAAGTGAGCTCTCCCACAGGTTAGCCCTTCAGGCACTGAAGGCCTACCTTGTCAGAATTGTAAACCACTGACATCACTGACAACTGAGAAAGTGAAAGGAATCAACCGTTGGTGTTTTGGTTTACAATGGATCATAATCAGTTTTGTGAGAAAACAACTCACAGGTTCTAGATACACCACTGACTCTGAATATGAACTGTAGCCTGGCCAGTGTGTTTCTGTCCCCTGGAAAAGAAACAGCAGCAACTCTGTGGCTGGTTCTCTTTACTGAAGGAGTCACTGAAATACATAGTCCTATGAGGGCACTAGCAGAAATTAGCACCATCAAGATGGCCTGAACTGATGCTCAAGCTCTAATTCTCATGGTTCACCACTTACTATTATTATACAAACCGGAAAAAAAAAATTGTTCTCTGTGAGCCTGCAGTGAATCATGAAGAAATTGCATGAACCTACACTGAGTCATGATGGGTCTAAGGCTCTCATTTCTATACCCGTCAGCAAAAAAATTACAATCAATCTACAAATGAAAATTGAAACAAAGTATGGACAGTTCACAGTGAAACGAATAGTCTGTACACACAGAATTCCCAAACTTTAGAGGGTTTTTTGCATTTATAAAATGGTTCATGGCAAAAGGAGTCAAAGTAGCCAAAACAACAACAAATCTGTCTGTCTCCAAGTACTTACAGATAATGCTGTTTGCACAGGCCCATGCAATGTCCAGACAGTTACATAACAACCACTGCTTCGGGTTATCCAGACACACACCTTGGTGAGAAACTAGATACACACCCTCTCCACAAATAGGAACCATTTTATCACCGATTTCATGGCCCAGGTTAACCAAGCACTGTTTACTACCTGGACTGTGTTTGTGTGTCTCTGAATCACTGTGTACTGGCACTTCTGAGTCACACACTCAAAGATGTTTTTTCTTATCTCTTTATGTCTGTACATAATGAGTGCTTCCCTGGCATGGTCTGTAATACTTAATTAACACTTGCCTGTCTGAAAGGAAAATCCGCCAGGAAATGTACTGTGACATTTGACCTACTTTTGAACAGTTTAGAAGAATTAGAAAACTTTTTATTTTAGCAACAGCAGTGTCCAAATTACAGTTTTCAAGCACTGCCACTCCTTTCATCTGATATTTTGCCTTTACTACTGGCATCTAAAACACCTTTCCACAAAAACATGAGTCTGCAGTGAGTCACTTTCTCACACAGGTATGTTAATGTCTTGCTTGCACACGCAGACACGCACACACAATTAAAGGGTCCTAAATGGTTCTAGACTGAAAATAACAGCTTTAATTGATATAGGACCTGTACTTACACATGCTTGATTTCATTTATAAACATTTTTTTAAAGAATCATCTATTAGAGTTTCTTTAGTGAAGCAAAAGAAACTCCTAATTCCTCTTTGTGACATTCCTCTTTGTGACATTCCTCTTTGTGGTACCTTCATTTTTTAGAACACATCTACTTCTTTTCCTAATTATATTTTCAGACTGAAGACTGAAAGATTTAAGGATGGTTGTGGTTTAAGGATGTTTGCACTCAGCCGATCTTTTCTCATCCAGTTTAGGTCTAAAGATTTTTGCTGGGCATGCATGGCTGGCAAAAAAGTACATTTTGGTGAAAATTATTTAACAGGAACATTAGCCTTAGTCTTTGTATATCAAGTATTTCAATTACATGGACTTCAATGGAAATTGGCCAATGTATTTATGTCAATGGGAACTGGAACTCATAATGCATATTTCTTGCCATGACATATTCCCAATTAAACAGGAGAGTGTATGAGCTAGCAGTGTGTTTTGACAGTGATAGGTGGGGATGGAGGGGAGGGAGAAAGTTTTTGTACATATTATTTGTCTCCATCGGCTGCTGCACAGTGATGTGATTAAAAATCAAATGACTTGTAATATATCTTTTAAATAGTATAACTCAATGCATTGTATGGAATATAACCATGGTCTTTTCTTAAGACTGATGTGAGAATCAGTATCAGAAACCTGGAATCAGATCCCAGAAGAAATCAGATCCCTGCTTATGTTATGACTGCAAAGACACACAGAGACATGGACACAAGTACAAAATACAACAGTCCATAGTGCACAGAAAGCTACTAGCATGATTCTCTGACAACAGCTAGCTTCAGAACGAGTTTGGGCTAGTTTTGTCTGGTATGATACATGGAGTGTGAAAAACGTCTCATGACTTGCATTTTACTATGTCATCGTATTTCTTCAGTGAAAGTCTCTTAGCAGCAAGCTGCCTCAGCAACAACACCCCCTTTCACTTTGGTGCCTGTTTTATTCATTTTTGTTTGCAAAGTTGTAGTGATAACACACCAATAAAGCTACTGTTATACAGTCGCACTGGTTTGTCTTGTTACATTTATGAACATGCGTGAAATAAGCAAGGAAATAAGCTACAGCTAGGAGAACAGCTATTGTGTAACACATTGTGAACACTGGCTAAAACAATAGACCTTGCAGTTCTTTTATGTCTTCCATGCTGAACTAAATTGTTTTATTGAAAATGAGAACATTTTTTTTTTTACCACCATTCATCAACATTAACAGTGAGACAGCAGTTAATGATCTATTATTGGCTGTGGGGTAAGTAGTAGGCAAAGTTTGAGGCATGGTGTTAGAGGCCTTTCCACTGTAGGTAATAATGAACAATATAAAGACATGAAAGACATCCACACTTTTAAAAATCTCTCTTTCTCTCTCTCTCTCTCTCTCTCTCTCTCTCTCTCTCTTTCTCTCTCTCTCTCTCACTCTCTCAAATATAGAATACCCTCTTTTATCCCAAATATCTAATTTTCCCAAAATATTCAGCATTTATTGAAAACTACTTTGTTGAACGCTACTTTTATTAAATACTACTTTGTTTGTATACACATTCATGGAAGCGTAAAGATTGGTGGTGTGTGTAATTGTATGTGTTGGGCTGTCCTACCCCAAAATGCCATGGCTGTTTTTTGTCCCAGTCTGCCCTTGCAGGTGACACTAAGGGGTAGCCTTGCTTAATATCAAGTGAAATACCACATTTCTGTTATAAACCATACAGTCTTCTTAAAATACCTTTTTAGTAAAACTAGCTTACACTGGTAAACAGTAACAGATAGGAGTATGCTGGTACACTATATGTGAGCATTACACCAACAGGGACTTTAATAACATTGCATTCAAATACATTTTACAGACTTTCCACATGATTTTGTTTCTGTGGGAAGTTTGTACCCATTCATAATGTAGAGCATTTATCAGGCACTGATGTTGGACGAGAAGACCTAGCTCGCAATCTCCATACCAGTCCATTCCAAATCTTAGGGTTAAAGTTGAGCTCAGGGCTCTGTGCAGGCCAGTCTTCCACACCAAACTCATCCCCATGTTTTTATGGAGCTTGCTTTGTGCACAAAGTCATGCTGGAATGGAAAAGAGCCTTCCCCAAATTGTGTGCACAATGTTGGAAACAAAAATATTTTATGACGTTGTCCTGAAGCATTAAGATTGCCCTACACTGGAAGTAATGGAGCACCTGAATTGAATAATTAGGAGGTGTGTCCCAATACATTTGTACAGGTAGTGTATCGTGGTAACTGGACATGTCGCTGTCATTGAAGTATGATTTGGCATCCTCATTACTTTTGAACACTCACCTCAGCCCATTTACTAAATACACAGGTTTCACTATTTAGAAAACATCCCACCCCTCTACCAGCTAAAATGAAAATATTTGTGGGTGAGTACAGCTGGTTTCCATTTTCTTTTTTTACCTGTTTGTCAGTGACCTGGGAGGTTAAGGAAAGTAAGTGGTCTGAAGGAGAGGTCCATCCCAGTAGTTTGAAAAGTAGGGAGTCAAATGCCTGTTCAACCCCTTCGTTCTGGCAGCCAAGAATATGACACTACAAAGTACACAAAACCACATTTTACTATATTTGTCTGTTTTTGATTTAATACTTTGCTATGAATCTTACAGCTTTGATGGCCAAACAATAACAAGAAAATACCTATAAAGCTACAAACACACACAAAAAGTTGTTTGATCTTCTCTAAACAACGTAGTAAATATTTATAATCGTTTATCCTTGATTTTATTCATTTCCAGTGAGGGCACCACTTACCCTGAATGGTGTAAAAAAACTGGATATGCTGTAAGAAAAAGGCTTATATTTCATCCAAAATATTCAAGGAACTGTACAATCATGCATGTTGCTAGAAATGAATGGAAACAAGTGGTCACCAGTTAGCATTACATTATTTGACTCTTGCTAATTAATGTCTATTTGCTTTTGTTCATTATTAGCAACACTGGCATTATTGACTGAACTATTCCTTCAAGGCAGACCAGAAAGCTTTTATAGTTTTATAGTTAAAATACCATTTCACTGTATATGTATATACAGCGAATAGGTGTAAATAAATTGGACTGATAAACAATTCAAATGTACTGTAACTCTATAAACATGTAGTCCAGAGCTTTAAAGATTTTTAAAAATTCTAATTGCACTTTAGTCACTTTAACGTCTCATGTGTCTTTAATGATGCATGCTTGTCTCATGCTTTTCCCTGTGTTCTCCAGTGAAGGAAAAAACTCTATCCTGTGTGTCATCCTCCAAGTTAAGATATTCCACTGAGAATGATTTTCCAATCTGCCTGATTTACTATTATGTAACATCGCTGCCACAATACACTCACAGTGCAGCACTAAAAAAGCATTAAGGAAAATAGTCCCTTGATAAATCAACCTGTGCAGCTGTTAAACTCACACTGCTATGAAAATACACACTCAGCATGACATTTTTTACAAATGAGACCAGATTACCTTAGAATTGCTCACTTTGACCAAGTGTGTTATGTGGTTTTAGGCTATTTATGTCACTCTGACTTCATCTGCTTCTTCTGGGTTTGTGCCCTTTGAAATTAGATTATGTTTTCAGAGACGACAGTACAACGTTAAAGCTGACAAAGCAGATGAGGGAGCAGAAGACCCTAGTTTAAGCTGACATGCTAAAACACACACTCAAACACACAAACACACATAACCAACAAAACTAAACAGAAGAATTACAGCAATACACAACCAGGGGTTGATCCACAAAGCAAGTTTACATTAGTCAGTCACAAAATAAAAACCACTAACAGATAAAGTGAATAACACTGATTATCACATTGCGTGTCAAGGCCTGAGATATATTAGGCATCAAGAGAACAGTTAGTCCTTGAAGTTGATGTTTTGGAAGCATGAAAAATGGGCAAGCGTAAGGATCTTTGACATGAGCCAAACTGTGATGACTAGACGATTGAGTCAGACCATCTCCAACACAGTAGGCCTTGTAAGAAATTAGTACCCAAAAGTGGTGCAAATCTGGATGGCCATGTGTGTGGATGGCCATGGTCTGGAGTGTGTGTGTGTGTGTGTGTCGCTTACATGGGGAAGGGATCTATAATACAATATGGACAGGAAGCCAGGATGCTCTGGGCAACGTTCTGCTGGGAGACCCTGTGTTTTGACAAAATTTGACGTGTACCAACAGCCCAAACATTACTGCAAACCAGGTGCACCTGGCAATGCCATACTCTTTCAGCTGGATAAAGCACCCTGCCATACTGCAAAAAGTAATCAAGAATGGTTTAAGAAACATAACAAAGAGTTTGACATGTTGACTTGGCCTCCGAATTCCCTTTGTCTCAATCTGATCAGGTCTGGACAAATAATCCAATACTTTGCGACCTTGCCTTGCCATTTACAGGACGTAAAGTATATGCTGCTAACATCTTGGTGCCAGATAACACAGCACACCTTCAGAGGTCTTGTAAAATGAATGGTTATGGAATTCTGTAGAGGAACAGCTCTGTCACGGCTGTGGCGGATGTCATGTCACCGTGCTTTACCCCAATGATCACATGCAGGCAGGCAGGCTTCCATGACTGTGATTTCTTTACTTTCAAAACATGAAATATAAACAAAAACCTGGCTCGATGGCTGATACATGAATCACCTGAAAAGCAGTTGTGACGCTAAGTGTGATGTGATACTATACGGCAGTGGTCCCCAACCTTTATTTGGTCACGGACAGGTTTAATATCAGAAACTATTTTCACGGCCCGGCCTTTAAGGAGTGGCAGATAAATATACGTATATTATACAAATAAATTATACGCATAAAAATGGGGATATTTTAAAAATATAATAATGAGGTATCTTTAAAATACAATAAATAGCGTAAATCCAGTGTGTACTCGCAACTTTATTAACAGCATTTTCATAACAATGAGCCGACAACAACATAACACGGGTAACATCCACGTTTTTTTTTTCTGTGCAGCCCACAGACCGGTACCGGGGTTTGGGGACCACTGCTATACGGGACTATGGACCGACAACCAAGGCCCACATAAACTGAACTTAAATACATGGACAGACTCAGACAGAAACCAATGACAGAACCTAATCACTAAGAGTGGAGGTGGTGGTGGCGTAGTGGGTAGAATACTTGCCTCAAGACCAAGAGGTCCTGGGTTCGAATCCTACCTTCAGCACACCACCACTGGGTCCCTGAGCAAGACCCTTAACCCCCTTAACCCCGAGTTGCTCCAGGGAGATTGTCCCCTGTAATTAGGAATTGGAAGTCGCTTTGGATAAAAGTGTCTGATAAATGCCGTAAATGTAAAACTAAACACAAGACACCTGGAAACAAGATACAAGACACACAAATGCACAAAATTCTAAATAAAAGCCCTCCAAAACAAAAACAAAACAGTGGCCGAGACATGACAGTCCAGGACCAGTGAAAATACTTTGGTGTGTTTCTCAATAACTATACGGCAGTAGCTGTGCGCACTGACTGCAAGAAAATGAATCAGTTATTCGTACACTCACCTCAGCAGAAGTGATTATACAGGTAACCACAAATGAGCAATATCTCAGGTTTATCGGTGTTTCAGTCTTAAAATGAGAAAATCATAGTTTCTGAAAAAGCTGGAGCTGAAAATGAACTTTCAGGTATGGTTATTTTAATGTGCTCATTTTATAGGAACTATAACTGAGACCTTTTCCTCACTGATCACTGATTTTAAGAATTTTAAGAATCTGCAGTGTACAGTAATCCCCCAGTTTTACGCAGATCAGGAGGATGCCGCCTTATCTTTATTGCTGTACTACATGCACACACACTGTGTGAATGTGTTCAAAGCAAGCCAGAAAATTCACACACAATCAGACATCATGGTTACATTTACAATAACTGCAATAACTAGTATTTTAGTATTAATGGTAATATCTTTACCATTTGTAACTTCCATGCAATTAATGAAAAATGAAAAATTTGTTACCCAGTGTTATTTCATGTATGGCAAATCATTTAAATTATTAGAATTAGTGAAATATAATAAATAATCTAAATGATTGATTGCATATAGATGTACTTTTTATATTATAGTTTATAATGTATCATATTGTGTGTGCAAAAACCTCAGAGAAGCAGTTTGTTACAGTGAATTTAGCCAAAATGAAAAAAAAATGTACTGGAACAACTTTTAAACTACAAAGAAAGTACAGCTGATTCACACACACACACACACACACACACACACACATATATATATATATATATATATATATGTGTGTGTGTGTGTGTGTGT
>JBBPDC010178866.1:7500-16125 GCA_037974485.1 Hemigrammopetersius urotaenia | reverse complement strand
ACAGTGGCAAGGAAAAACTCCCTAAGATGGCAATAGGAAGAAACCTTGAGAGGAACCAGACTCATCAGGGAACCCATTCTCATTTGGGTGATTACAGATACAGATTATAGAACATCATGTGTGTTATGACACATGATGTTCTATAATCCGGTTTTTCCTACCTTCAATGGTTCTAGAGATAAACTAAATTGTATGTATATTTTTCATTATAAGGTTGTTATAATACTACTATTATTTTCATATTAGCCTCACTAATGTGTGTAGCTCACTGCTATCTACATGTACAACAAACAAACAACATATTAAGGTGTAAAAAGTTATAAGTATAACAAAAGACCACGTCAGCCGAGTCGCCAAGTTTAGTTTTTTCTAAAAATGACATTTCTAACTAAACCTTTGAAGCTTAATAAAAACAAACAGTACCACCAAAATTTAGCGCATAGAAAAAAGTAAGGAGAGATGAGGTACAGTATGTACTATTCATGAAGATGCATAAAATATCTTTGTATCCAGTTATCTCAAGAATTCCCTAAAGAGATTGGAGAACACAGAGCAAGCAATCTGAGTTCCCTCCTCAATAAGAATATTTTTAAACGACCCACAGGCTTGAAACGTCTTTAGATAAAGGGTGGTCCCACTTTTATAGCCATTGCTTGATTTATAAAGGTTAACACATTTTTCTTTCATTAGTATATTATCCAATCGTCCCCATGTTGATGAATGATTGTGACCATGGCCAAAACCACATCTCAAAAAAGATGAAACCACTGTTAGTGGTCCATTCATTGGGGAAGTACATGGTTTTAGTGAGTCAGAAGTGTGTACATGTCATATACCCCAGTGAAACAGTAAGTCTTGGAGAAACTGGAAGTCATGGACTTTACTCTTTTTCATTGACCTGATAGCCCCAGAACTCTCAGATATACTTGATGAAGTGAAATATAAACATCAGTATGCTTCAGTCACATTTTGTTCATAAGGTGTCAGTTTATTATAAAATATTTACTTTTAAAATACATTTACAAACCCACTTTACAGGCCACAAATATATTTATAAACCCAAGTTCCCTTACTTTACTTTTACTTTACCCCATGTTTCCACTCACTGCCTATTTCATTAAAAGTTTAAACTTTGTACATCCGCTCAATGGCCATTTTATGCACTCTATCTACCTCATAGCTCCACTATACAGGTATACAATTACAGACTGCAGGTCATTTGTTGCCTCACAATGTGTCACGGCTGTCACTCCTCATTAATCAGTACAGCAGTGACACTGACATGGCCTTTCGTGACATTTTGTCCACAAAGAAAAAAGTCTTGCACTTCCTGTTCTTGGTGAGTGTAGAATACGAATTCTCTTTCTCTCTCTCCCTCTCTCTCATTCTCCATTCTTCAGGCTGGATCAAGCCACTAATTTGACACTAAGGCGAAACAACTGCTAGTCTGAGAATCCCCCAGGAGCCTGCCAGTCACAGAGGTCAAAGATCACAGTAAACCCACGAGCTATGCCAGCAGACCCTCTGCAGCATGTGGAGCACTGACCAAACAATTACACTGAGGGCTATATGGGTCAGAGGGAGACAGAGAAGGAGAGAGAGAAGGTGAAAATATATACTAAGCTAGCGATGATTCAACACAGGCGATGTGACTTCCTACAGATGAAAATACTGTACATCCCCCATAATGTTCTTCGCAGTTGTTTCTTTAGCTAGACTAGCTGTGAAAGTTAGTGCCACAAACAAAAAGTTCAATAGTTTTGTTGGTATAAACATCACATTGCACATGATACATTGTACTGTATCATGTATAATGTGAAGTAAATTGAATAAAAAATGACAATAACAACAACAACAATAGTAATAACAATAATAAAGAAACCAAGGGGAAGAACAATATGGGACTGGCCCATAATAATAATAATAAAAATAGTACTTATTACAAATTCGGAGGAGGGCTATGGACACATGGGGACACATGGGGAACGACTAACAGAATCAGGCTTAAATACATAACAGAATCAGGGGAAAACACAAGACAGCTGAGACAGACATAAGGCACGTGACAAGCAAACCCCAAAAAACATATCAAAATTAAAGCCCCCCAGAATACAGAACAGAAACAGAACCAACCAGAAACATTAACAAAAAACGCAGTGGCCCTAACCGGCCACTGACCGGACCGTGACACTATCCTATATGTATACATGTATATATGTCTATCCTATATGTATACATGTATATATATATATCCTATATGTATGCATGTTTATATGTCTATCCTATATGTATGCATGTATATATGTCTATCCTATATGTATACATGTATATATATATATATCCTATATGTATGCATGTTTATATGTCTATCCTATATGTATACATGTATATATCTATCCTATATGTATGCATGTATATGTCTATCCTATATGTATACATGTATATATGTCTATCCTATATGTATACATGTATATATGTATATCCTATATGTATACATGTATGTATATATATATATATATATATCCTATATGTATGCATGTATATGTCTGTCCTATATGTATACATGTATATATGTCTATCCTATATGTATACATGTATATATGTCTATCCTATATGTATACATGTATATATATCCATCCTATATGAATACATGTATATATGTCTATCCTATATGAATACATGTATATATGTCTATCCTATATGTATACATGTATATATGTCTACCCTGGTTTTGATTTAAATTCATTCAGAGTCCTCACTGCAGTCTGTCCCATCTGTAAATCAACTGATGATTCTGCTACTGCTAATTGTGATGATGAAGATGGCGTGAAATGCAATGTGTTCTGAATGTTTTTTCCTTGCCCTGGGCTACTGTTGTCTCAGTGTCTTTCCCAGTGTGTGTATGTGTGTGTGTGTGTGTGTGTGTGTGTCCACCAGCTCCTACATCATCTGCAGATTAGTAGTGCTAAGTCTGAGACAGTGTTGCCCTGCAGTGAATAAATGTACAAACTCTCTGCGTTAGCAAGGCATTGGCCTACTTCCTCTTGACCAACTTTCAGTCATAAAAAGACAATACTGCAGGACCCGTAAACTCATGGGACTTCAAAGGAAGGAAGGTTAGGGATAGATGTGTGTAGTAAAACCACACTGCACTAAAGCTACTGCAATCCAATGATGACTTCTGTAGAAATACCTACCAAGCCCAACTATGACTAAAAATGTCAGAGGTTCAAAAACAGAATTCCTTGCTTTCGCCTTTGCAATAAGAGGTTTCTTCACAGCTACTGTACAATAATATTACTTTCTGTTTAGCTGTGAAAGTCTGTTGTGTGTTAATACCACTGCTAACATGTTTTTCCCATAGATCTATGTGCAGATATCACTTTAGTCACTTTTACTACTGAAACACTGGTCAGCTCAGGAGTCTTTCCGCCTGAAGCTCCTCCTGTCTGCGGCCCCAATCACTTAAGCAAAGTTAATTCATTAATTCATTGTTTCATGTTTTCCAACCTTTCTGATCTAATCTTTACACGTTGGATCTGCGCCGCTTTCATATGTGGTCCTTGATTGGATGAGTATCTGATTCCTGCGTGTTTATTAATGTGACGTTAATTAAAAAGCTCAGACTGGAATTCATCAGATTTATTTTTTTTTACTGCACAGTATTGATCTCGCTCCAATAACGAACATTTGAGAGCCATTCAGAACAAATGATCCTTTTGGTGACTTTTACTGCTACCTCCTCCACAATATAGGGACTTCCAGACCTAAACAGTGCATGGTATGTGTACAGATTCCTATTGGATACACAGTGCTCTGATTTGGTGTAGAGTTCATTATTTCATGACTTACAGAGTGCAGAAGGGAAAAGGCAGTTATTTGGGATACAGCCTTGGTTTGATATACATTAGGCATGTAATTCAGCCATACGATAATCATACTTTGTTATGTCACTTTTCCACAGAATGATACTAGCTTAGTTTGACAACACTACTCAGTTTTACTCATTTTTTGGAACCAGTTTTCCACTGCGTTTTTCACTGCGTTTTCCACTGTGGTTGGTATTGCCTCAGTGCACCTAGAAACTGTTGTGACGGCTCACCCAGTGGCCCGGTAGGGGCCACTGTTTTGTGTTTCTTTTTGAGGACTTTTATTTTGACTTTCATGTCTGTTAATTGTCACGTGTCACGGTTTTCACCTGCCTTGTGTTGCATCACTGATTATGCCTGCATTTAAGTTCCGTTTGTTTGGACCCGGGTTATCGGTCCATCGCCTCATTTATGTTATCCTGTTCCTGTCCCTGTCTGTAGTGGCCCTTGAGCCAGATTTCCTTTCTGTTCCTGTTTTCGCGTTCCTGTAAATAAAGATCCTGAGTTCATGGATGCCTGCCTGCCTGCCTGCCTGTTTCCCCCGATGTAAATCACAGAAGCGGGTTAACCCCCGCTCTCGTGACACACTGTTATCAATGCGGCAACAGAATGCTGAAAAGATGGTAACTGTTTAGTAACATTAACATTAAGGAGGAGAGCAAGAACAACTAGAGTTAACTTACATATTCAAACTTGTAAGTATGTTGACTTTTCACCAAGAGGGGGCAAAAATATTGGACTTGGTTTACACAAAACCATAGCATGAGTTTGGCTACTCAGGTCACATCTTCGTTAAGCTAATTCCAGCATACATATCACTCATCAGACAGGCCAAGTCGTCTCTGAAGCAGACAAAATCCTGTCCCCCCTGTTTTGGGGACACTCACTGAGGCATGTTGAGGAAAGCTTCTATATACAGGAGCTCTAACAGCCTGGTGGAGTACATGGCACTCGTGACTGGCCTGACAAAGACATGTCTGTCCCAAAGACCATCGCCACATATCCCAACCAAACAGGAGGATCATTACAGGGCACAAAAAAATGTTTTCTATTGTCTCAGCTGTTTGATAGACGATGCAATTCCCACCACCCTTCACATGCTGAGACAGCTGAGCGTGAATAAGTCTGTGACTGGATGCTGGCCTGGGAGACTGGATTGGGAGCAACTTCTTCAGCACCACCATGTATGGGGTCCCCCAGGGCTAGGTGCTGTTCACACTGCTCACCCATGACTCTGCACCAAACCATATAAACAAGTTTGCTGATGACATGACCATAGTGAGTTTCACCAGTGAGAATGATGAAGGTGGTGTACAAAGAGGAGGTACAACCACAGATGTAGTCAACACACAGCACCCCAGGCGCTGTGTTCCTGGCTGCCTGCTGCTTTGCTTGGTGAATGGGTTAAATACAAAGAAAGAATACTGTGTGCTGTGGTGTGTCCACGTATGATAGAAACCTGTCTCTTAATGTAGAAAAAAAAAGGTTGTTGTTTTCATGAGAACATGGCATGCTGATTCTCTGCTGAATAGTAATGGCTCCTCTGTGGAGATTGTCTAGAGCACCAAGATTCTATTGTTTATATTGGAGAGAATCTGACGTCGACTCTCAACACCAGTTTCATTGCCAAGAAAGCTGATCACCGTCGTTTACTACCCATCAGCATGCTCACTGTGAGATTGAGGAAAGCTTGCCTCCCCCACAATCCTCACCAAATCCTACAGAGAGACTATGGAGAGTATCATCTGCAGCTGCGTCACTGCCTGGTTTGGAGTTAGCAAGATCTTACAGTGGATAGTGAGGACAGCTGAACTCTCTTGAACTGAAGTGCTAAGTTCTTTTAAATACAAATGCATATACACACTTGATTGTTCAACCATGAACAAAATCACACCTGAACTGCAACTCCCCCACCTCGACTGAAATTCTCTTTATTATTTACTAGACATTTTTATTGCTGCTATATTATAGATGTTTTTGCACAAATTTTTTTAATCATTAAACCTACCTCATAAATCTTGGTATTTTAGCATGCAGAGAGACTAGAATAGTCTAGTTAGTATACTGTATCTGCCGTGATACTGTATTCATTCACACTAATACTAATGCTTTTGTTGTCCTGTCCAATACTATTATATTGTTAGCTCTTATGTTTTAAAGTCTTACACTCTCTTTTTCTCTGCACTCTGCACAGCCCTGCTCTGTCAGCACTTGTGCTGTTTGTGTTTCCGTTCTTTGCATTGCACCATCGTTCTTGAGGAATGTTATTTTGTGTATATGTTTCAGTGTGAATGGCTGAAATGACAATAAGCATTATTTAATTGGTGTGTGAAACACTGAAAAAAGTGGGGTTTTGTTGACAGCATCTTTTTGTCTGTTCTAACATTAGGAAAGTTACACATATGGGTACCTGTATCTCATGAAAATTCATATAATATTTTGACATGTCCACCACCAATACAAAATCAATTTTGTTCTTGCAGCTTTTACCTCCTAGTGCAACTATACTTTGAAGGTTTTCCTCTTATGAGGGCTGTCAGTGTGCAAAATACACGTGTTGCTATTTAGAAAGGGCTGTATTGATAAAAAAAAAAATACAATCTAAATGAACAGCCACATTTTGTGAAAAAAACTAACCATGATAGCGTTTTATAGAGTACTGAGCTACAGCTGCAGAATTGATGCTTCTTCAAAAAGAAGAGTTAAAATTATGTAAATGAATACAACGTAGTATATTATGTTGTTTTCAAACAAAATAATAGCTTATGGATGTAATTCCCCAACGATGCATAGACAAAATGCAGCTTGTTGAAAGTGTGAGAAAGCCTTGTACCTCAAAAGAAGAAACAAAAATGAAGAATGCAGATTTATGGAACAAGACGTCTTTCTACGTCATTTTGATCAATTATGCTGGTGTGTTCATCAGTTTTGGAAGATTGTAAAGCTGACTTTTTCAGTTTATGTAAAAAGGGCTTTGTTCCAGCAGAGACATTAAAAGCCTTTGCTTTGGGTTTTAAACCTTTCACATTCAGCATCAGCGTCATTAGAACTCCTTAAGATAGGCTGTCAGTTTTTGACAGCGGAACCCAATACATGTGCCATAATTATGGGCTTCTCGTCAGGGCGGTAAATGGTGTGACGTGTGTGTCCTTTCAGAGCAGTAAATTGTGTGGTGTGTGATTTCTGTTTCCATAAGAACCGTTCCTACATGCAGGCAGCTTGTCACATTCCAGTGGGAGGAAACGTGTCTCGTCCTGCCTGTTTGGACTGGGATTCTGTGTGTGTGTGTGTGCGTGCATGTGCGTGTGTGCATGCGTGTGTGCATGCGTGTGTGTGTGTGTGTGCATATGCAAGACAAACAAGGTGAAGAAAAACAAAATGACAAAAGTATTTACATATACAGATACATATACAGTACATATAATGTCTGGGGAAAACACCCTTTTTAAAGTATATGCAATACAGTACATATCAGTACATATCAGTGTTGGAACTTAACTTATTTAAAATGTTTTACTACTCTAAAATTCTTTTTATGTATAACTACGTATTACTTATCAAAGCATATTACACCCGGTAGTGCATCTGAAAGTCAAAGAGAACTGGTTTCTTATTGGTAAAAGTAATGTACAGGTGCATGAAGATATTCACAGCAGTCTCATTACTGTTATAAGTTAGAGGTAAAAATCCCATTGAAATGTTTGGTTTATGTAGTTGAGCTAACGTTAGTTTTAACCAGCTACAGACATAGTGCAGTTTGTACCCTCGCTTTTTAAACTGGAAACATTATGTTTGAAAGTTTCCAGTGTGTAGTGACAAACTACTGATGAATCTTGTCTTTGTTCCTTCTCTTATTCTCATTTTCTGGCCATATATCTGTATATATGTAAAAAAAACAAACACACATTACTTTAATGCCAAAAACACATTACCGTAATCCCCCAGTTTTATGCCAATCAGGACTCTCGGATCCAGTCACACGTGCTTTTTTTTAGAACAAAACTGATCAGTTTACGCGGAAATCTCCAAAACAAAGCAGAATCTGCAAATATTCTCTGCATTTTTTTTCCTTTTTTTGTGCCAATATGTTTTTTTTTACTCATTTTAGTTCTAAATGATTAAAAATATGTTCTTTACTACAAACATAAATTGTAATCCAAATATAAATTGAGCTAAATTTTCAGTTATTGGCTGATGTCCTCCTGTTCCCATTTCATTCTACTAAAAGCCCTATGCTGCCCAATCACCAGCTCAGCATCTTCTAATTACGCCCCCAAATATGTTCCCAGAACACTTTCATTTCATTTTAAAATCAGTTTAATACATTCCCCTTAATGAATCCGTATCCCTACTGTACAGTTTACACTGTAAGGCTACTAAGAACTCACTCTCCTGGAGTAGCAGGATAAGCATGCTACCACTGAGCCACTACCTGAGTTGCAGTGGGTGCTCGCTGGCAACGTCTCTGGCAACACGTCAGCCAAATGCCATAAATGTAACTGTAAATCTCCTATTGGAAAATAAAGAAACGCAGCAAATGGAACAAAATGAGAAACTGAAGTTGCAGGAGGGACAGAGCTGGACTGGGCTAAACAGAACTGGTCCCTCAAACAAGGGCTCTTGTCACAAAAGCAAAAAATCCCTTGAGAAGTCAGATAAGCCCCAAGAGAGCAAGCCCCAACAGACCCTCAATCTGGCAAAGAAAAAGCATGATATTAATTACAAGGTGGAGGCACAGGCCCAGTTCCAGGCTGCC
>JBBPDC010178866.1:0-2500 GCA_037974485.1 Hemigrammopetersius urotaenia | reverse complement strand
CACATGTATCAAAAAAGAATTGGACTTATTGCACATATTTCACATAACAGCAAAATCTGCCCTGGTGTATTGGATGTGTGTGTGTGTGTGTGTGGTCATCTGCAAGGTCTTTGTTGTCTGACAGCAGACCTGTGGAATCTCTCCGTCCCACATCATGGAGCTGTTCTGTGCTGTCAGAGTCTCCTGCATGGGCTGGAAGATGTTGTCCAACATGGATGACACACGGATGAACAACATTTTGGGATGCTCTTCAATTTTACATGAATTCAGATTTCAAACAAGAGGCAAAAATATGCTGAAAGTGAAGCAGTAGTGCAGTAGAGTTGCAGAATGGAATTTTGTCCATATTGTGCAAAGCAGCCTAAAGGCATGGTGTCACCACCCAGCAACCCCCTCTAGGTCCTGCAGGCTGCACTTGCCGTAAACGTAAACACAAACACATGGAAATTGTTCCTCACTTCAGCAAACAGCTCAGCGTCTGACCAGCCACCCCCGGGGCAGAGATCAGGCAGAAATCCCCCGTGTCTGATAACCCCACTCGACCTCTGACCCCTGAACCTTCACACCCATAACTCACCCTGAGAATGACCCCATCAGGCCCACCGTCACGGAGAGTGTGAGGAAATAATAGAGGCTGTGAGGTGGTCCGAGAACTCAGCCTGAAGCTTCCTCCTTCAACAACTGCACCAGCGGCAGCCTACCCAGAGTCCTTCCTGGAATTTTACATTTCTTGTTCATTTCTTATATCGCTCTACAATTTAATGAGGAGTAGAACAGAAATGGTTCAGAATGGCTTGATGAGACTTGTTCCATTATCTTACACTGAAAGTTGATTTTTATATTTTGGTATATGAGGTATTCGGTTTTGTTCTGAATTGTTCTGAAACTGATTCATAATAAATAAACATGTTGTCTTTTGACATACAGAGTGTTCAGGTAAATGTTTCACTCAAACCCCAAATCCAAGCATTTCATTCCATTGTCAGTGGTGTGGCCTAGTGGGTAGGATACTTGTCTCTAGACCAAGAGGTCATGGGTTCTAATACTGCCTTTAGCACCACCAATGGGTTTCTGAGCAAGCCCCTTAACCCCATGTTGCTCCAGGGAGAGACTGCCCCCTGTAGTTAGGGAATGGAAGTCGCTTTGGTGTGAAAAACAGAAACCAGAGGTATTTTAAGATGAACAACCCCCGACAAGAGGCTCTTCCGTTTTTAATTTTTATGGACCTCAGTACAGTTGCTGTCACAGGCCTCTTTGAAACTTGAAATATACAGCTATCTGTCACACACAATATTAATTGTGTAACCCAGCTCTTCAAAATGCTTTTTGCTTGTGCTCCTTCATTAATCTCTGAAATCTAAGGAAATGTGGTCGGCTTGTTCCTTTACAAAACGCGTTGGGGACATGTACTCAGCATTCCCAGAGTAAATCTCTGTAGGTTTTTTAACATAATTAAAACGTAATAATGTTTGAAATATTGTATGGAAATTGGAGGAACCATGACTTTTCAACAGATAAAACGTCAAAAAGTGAACTGAATTGTACTGATCTTGCAAAACACTGAAAACTAAAAATCACTCAAACTTAAAATGTCACACCTAATTTTTCACCACTGACTATGATTTAGACATGGGTATTAAGTCTGTTCATCAGTGAGCAGCTCTTTCCCTGCGGTAAGCTAACAGACTTTGCAGATATGATGTAATTCCTTCAGTAAGAAGGCTATCTGTATCACAGCTTATATTTCAGCTAATACGGATTAATCATTTAGATCACTGGTAGAGCTAAGCCTCCAACATATGTGTCCAACCTGTGTGTGTCTGTGCGGAGGGAGAGAAATTCAATATAGAGAATAAGACTATGAGAGCAGAATCTCACAGTGAAAATAACAATTTGCAGCCATTTTTCACAAAAAAATACATATTTAGATATGCATACTTTATCATAAAAATGGGAGCATTAATAATGGGCCAAGAGGTCATGGGTTCTAATACTGCCTTTAGCAGTACCACTGGGGACCACCACTGGGTTCCTGTGCAAGACCCTTAACCCCAAGTTGCTCCAGGGAGGCTGTCCCCTGTAGTTAGGGAATGGAAGTCGTTTTGGATAAAAGCATAAGCTAAATCCAATAAATTTAATGTCTGCTAAACTAAAAGTAATGCTAGAGAGTGTTCTTCTAATCAGCATTAGAAGACTAATGATATGCTCAGCCCACAATTGAATCAGAGAAGTAGTCATAACATTTTTTCGATCCTCCCAATAATTGTCAAATAGTTTCCAGTGAACATCAAATAGTATTTTAGCTTTGAATGTACTGTCTAGCATGTGCCACTGCATTTTGTGTGGAGTCTACTGAAGGATTTTGTACAAAAAAACAGGTGCAACTTGTGAAAAGATCGATCCATCGATCCATCGATCCATCGAACCAACCAACCAACCAACCAACCAACCAACCAACCAACCAACCAACCAACCAACCAACCAACCAACCAACCAACCA
>JBBPDC010178857.1:0-16125 GCA_037974485.1 Hemigrammopetersius urotaenia | reverse complement strand
GATTCCTCATGAATCTGAGGGAGAAAATGCCAAGAGTGTGCAAAGCTGCATCAGAGCAACAGGTGATGTTTTCAGTACTAATCTACAATGTAGCCCAGAATAAACACAGAGGGAATCGGTGAATGAGGAGGTGTGTCCAGACTTTTGACTGGTAATGCATATTTCTCATGACTTCTGTTAAGTATTACAACAATAGGCTACTAAGGAGAGGCGCAGGGAGAGACGTCCATGTGCCTTTAGAAGATTCCATATTTCCAAGTTCTCCGTAGTGTATTGAGGCCTCGAGCCAACTTTGGACCCCAAGCAGAGAAAGGAAATTCTTTACCAGTGAGAAGAACAGAGGTCAGTGGTTGTTGCGCCCGTCAGGCCGCGCTAGGTCAGTATCCAGTGGCCCTGTTTTAATGAGCACTGCAGCCCCGCGCCGGGACAGAGACTGGACAGTGACTGGGTCGCGTCAATTAGCGACATGCTGGTGGGGGTTAGAGCTTTCAGCAGTCCATTAGCTGCCGGACGCTGGCGGGGGGGGGGGGGGGGGGGCGGGGGTGGGGGGGCTGAGGCCCCCCTGAGTGAGGTGGAGTCTAAGGCCTGACCTGACGGCCCACATATAAACACACAGAAATGCTGGCACAGGCCTCTCCTGCAGCGCCAAACCCACCAATAGAGACCCACCCGTAGGGAACTCCCAGATGCCCCAGGTCCATATGCCTCCTTCATTCACATCAACAACAAGTACCAAAGCCGAACAGAATCTTGGGCCCCCACCCACACTAGGTGATGGAGCCGATCAAAGCAGCCCAGAGAGATTGATCTAATGTGGCAGCAGACGCTGTGTCAAGACTAATATAGTCCAACAAATACTCTCTATATCGTTTAATATTACGGTTATTTTTGTTTTTCCAGTTCATACGGACTGTCTGCTTAGCGATGCATAAGGCATTGAGAGCCATGTGGGTTGTGTTAACCTCTGCAGTGACACCATCTAGGTCAACCAAACAAGCAGACTGAAGGAGAGGCTGGAATAGAAGATCTAAGGCACTTTGATAAGTCTCCACAGATCCTGAAGCTGTAAAACCCATCCTGGACATCCGATGACCTGCGTAGTGCACTCTATACAGGATTTTGTATTGTATTAATTGTAAACAGGGATTTCTAATCAGTTCAAAGGTTTTTAACCATATCTGAGACCAGAAATTTTGGTCCCAGCTCACTGATAGAGCTGTCTTCTATTTTGCAACAGGAAGCGATACAGATCCTTTTTACTACAGATTTAACTTGTTGATATCCTAAAAATCTGTTCTTGTTAATCCCATATTGTTTAACTAATACGTCAAAGGGAATACATCCTTTGAATATATGTTTTAAGTATTTAATATCTTTGCAACTCCAATCTGGGAAGTTTATCATATTATTGCTGAGTAGTGTGTCAGGGTTGTTCCAGATGGGAGCATGTTTTCTTGGGATTAGTGACTCAACTGTTTTTAGAAACTCCCACCATGCTGTCAGTTTGAGCTGATGAATGGAAGATCCAAAATCTCTATATTATTGCATAGTGCCTTTTCGATGTCTTGCCAAGGCTCATCTAAGAAGGTGTGTTTTAACCACCCTGACGCGTGTTGAAGCCTGTAGATTAAGAAATAGTGGTGAAAGTTAGGCAGGTCTTTTGCGGGGGTTTACCTTTCCAAAGGAATTTGCAGATGGAGGAGTCCAAAGATCTAAACCAGTCAGGCGATGGTTTGCTCAGGATCATTGCAAATAAATAATTAATTATTGGCAAAACCAACGTTTTAACTGAGGTGACTTCCACATACCCCTCGAGACAGAAGCTGGAAGATGTTTGGTCATTTGTCCTGACACTTGCTGTTGGATAATTATAGAATATACACACCAATACTAAAGAAACTAACATTGAACTCCTCGGATATTAACAACCATAGACCAGTTTCTCTTCTCTCCTTCTTTTTCAAAGTCCTGGAATGTGCTGTTTATAACCAACTCAGCATCTTTCTTCAGGACCCTCACCAGTCCGGGTTGAAGGCTGAAACTGCACCACTTGCAATCTCTGGAGAACTTCATTTAGGTAGGTCAGCCAAGCCTGTCTTCTGCTCTGATTCTTCTTTACCTTTCCGCAGCCTCCTGGCTCTTCTCTCCAGCCTTGGTATACCAGGCACAGCCTGGCATTGGTTTGTGCCAACTATTTTCAATGGAAAGTAGCTAAAGTCTGCTAAAGTCGCCAAATGTCGCTAGATGACGTAATGCGTATATTTGCATATTGATGACGTAATTACGTTGTATTTGCTTTCTGCGTGTTTTCCCTAATCCTTCCTCACGCACACGTACAGTCAATCAGATGTAGCTCAGTAAACGATCTCAGACGAGTTCAGAAACTGCACTGAACTTAAGCTCTGTAACAGGGAGTAATATAAGTGCATCAGAAGAAAAAATAAATAAATACGAAAAAATAAGAAGAAACGGTCAAATTAAATAGTTTTATTTCAAGCAAAGGAGAAGCAGGTACGTGATTGGTCCGTGGCAACACCGTTTGCACATGCGCGGTTGGCAACACCGTTTGTGCCCTATCTTGACCAGAGGTACCAGTTAGCATGGCCCACGAAGATTGTCCCAGCAAAACTGAGCTGCTTTTCATCTGTGGGAATTAGTCACCAAGCCACAACCTCACCATTTTTACCAGCTCTCCAGGACATGTAGATACCTTCTTTACAACATCAGAAGAATCTGACCATTTCTCACCACTCAAGCGTCATCTGATTAGTGTTGCTTTCGTCAACGAAAATTGAC
Source organism: Hemigrammopetersius urotaenia (assembly GCA_037974485.1). NCBI lineage: Eukaryota > Metazoa > Chordata > Actinopteri > Characiformes > Alestidae > Hemigrammopetersius > Hemigrammopetersius urotaenia. Next base: position 13,329 of record JBBPDC010178857.1, on the reverse strand, counting down.
TAAACAGCATCGGCAACAAACGAAGGATTTATCACATGACTAAAACGAGACGAGACGTGACATGACGCAACGCAACGTAAATGCTGGTCATGTGAAGATAACGAAACATGTAATATTGTTGACGAAAAAGAACGAGATTTAATGTGGTTATCAAAATTAAAACTATGCTAAAATGTCTCTTAATTTTCGTTGACTAAAACGAGACGAGATGTTATTTCTTGAACGATAGGGAGCGAAAGTATTTGGACACCCGAACTTAGAGTTGAACGTCACAATATGTCCATTGAGAGGCACTGTGAAATAAATCTGTCTAGAGTGAGCAAAAATATTGGGATGCAGGGAAAAATAATTGGTGCCCGTGTCCTAAAACAAGCACAGAACTGGCCCCTAACTCTGCTGGACTCGTAGCGAGTACCTGTGAGGTCACGAGCGGTGGGCGGAGTCTTGCACGTAATCGTTGTCTATGTCGATCTCTTTAACGGTAATAACCCGCGGAATAATCTCCATTTGGACTGAAATAAATCCTCAAAGTTTGGAGTATATCCAGCAAGCAGGAACTGAGTTCGGCCATGTTTGTTTCTGTTTAGTGGGCGTGGCCTGTGAGTTATTCTCATGCGGCTCCCGCTGAGCTCCTGTCTAGTGTAAATGTGGGCCGGTTCTTGGCTGGTTCCCAGTTCAGCACTGACCGAGCTCCTGGCACCAGTACCAGTGTAGTGGAAAAGGGGTACTAGTGAATCACCTGCAGAGAGCTAGGACCAAAGTAACAAAGCCTACCATCAGTAAATCCTGCAGTGCCAGACGTGTCCCCTGCTTAAGCCAGTACATGTGCAGCTCGTCTGAAGTTCGCTAGAGAGCATTTGGATCCAGAAGAGGATTGGGAGAATGTCCTATGGTCAGATGAAACCAAAATAGAACTTTTTGGTAAAAACTGTTTGGAGGAGAAAGAACACCATCCCTGCTGTAAAGCATGGGGGTGGAAACATCATGCTTTGGGGCTGTTTTCCTGCAGAGGGACCAGGACGACTGATCCGTGTAAAGGAAAGAATGCATGGGGCCATGTATTGTCAGATTTTGAGTGAAAACCTCCTTCCATCAGCGAGGGCACTGAAGATGAAACGTGGCTGGGTCTTTCAGCACGAAAGTGATCCCAAACATATCGCCCGGGCAACGGAGGAGTGGCTTCGTAAGAACCTGTTAAACCTGTCTCCAGACCTCAAACCCATAGAAAACCTTTGGAGGGAGTTGAAAGTCCATGTTGCCCAGCGACAGTCCCAAAAAATCACTGCTCTAGAGGAGATCTGCACGGAGGAATGGACCAAAATACCAGCAACAGTGTGTTAGAACCTTGTGAAGACTTACAGAAAATGTTTGACCTCTGTTATGGCCAACAAAGTGTATATAACAAATAATAATAATACATTTTATTTATAGAGCGCTTTTAAAGCTACTCAGACACTTTACATAGAATTGAAAAGTTTAAAATTTACATTAAAAACACTTGCATACAATCAAAAGACTTTTTTAAAACTTACATAGGTAGGCAACACAAGTAGGAACAAATGAAAGGGACCAGGTAAACACACACATGTGGGTAAAATAACAGTGGTTAGAGGCCATAAGCAGATTTGAAGAGATGGGTTTTGAGGAGAGTCTTGAAAGTTGCCAGGTCTGTACAGTGTCTGATGGGTTGTGGAAGGGAGTTCCAGAGGAAAGGGGCAGCTACAGCGAAGGCTCGGTCACCCCAGGGTCGGCGCTTTGTCCTGACAGGTGGACGTAGAAGGTAGGTATCTGCAGAGCGGAGGTTACGAGAAGGAGTGTGATGGAGGAGTAGTTCCAAAAGGTAGGAGGGGGCCTGGTTATGGAGAGCTTTGAAGGTGAGGAGGAGGATTTTGAACTGTATGCGATGGGTAACAGGACGCGAGCGGAGGTTTTGGAGGACAGGAGTGATGTGATCTCGGAGTCGGGAGTGTGTGAGAAGCCATGCTGCAGAATTCTGAATGTATTGTAGTTTGTTAAGCAGTTTGGAGGGTAAGCCGTAAAGGATGTTGTTGCAGTAGTCGAGTCGGGATGTGATGAGGGCGTGAATTAGGGTTTCGGCGGCAGAGAAGGAAAGCGAGGGGCGAAGGCGGGCTGTGTTTTTTAGATGGAAAAAAGCAGATTTAGTGATGTTCTTAATATGGGTTGCGAAGGACAAGTTGCTGTCAAATGTGGTTCTGGACGTGTGGTGATGGGGTCATGTTGGAGTGATCAAGAGAGAGGTGGAAGTTTTGCGTGAGCTCGGTGAGGGATTTGGGTCCAATGATTACCATGTCAGACTTTTTATAGTTGAGTTGAAGGAAGCTGACTTGCATCCAGGCTTTTATTTCAATAAGGCAGGTAGTGAGAGTGGAGTGAGTTTGGGGGGTAATAGATTTTGTGGTGATGTAAATCTGAACATCATCTGCGTAACAGTGGAGCTGAAGTTGTGGCGGCAAATGATGTTTCCAAGAGGAAGGATGTAAATGATAAAGAGAAGAGGCCCCAGCACTGAGCCTTGGGGAATGCCCTGGGAAAAGGCAGCTGGAGGGGAGGAGCAGTTGTTGAGATGGATGAACTGTTGTTTGTTGAGAAGATAAGATTTTAGCTATGAAAGAGCAGATCCAGTGATATTGAGAGATGATTCTAGGTGGGTGAGGAGGATGGTGTGGTTGATAGTATCAAAAGCTGCAGTGAGGCCAAGGAGGACGCGAATGCTGAGATGTCCGGTGTCAGAAGAGAGGAGGAGGTCATTGGTGATTTTGAGAAGGGCAGTTTCAGTGCTGTGATGTGAGTGAAATCCTGACTGAAATTTTTCAAACAGGTCGTTTGAGTTTAGATGGGCTTTTATTTGAGTGGCAACAGTGCGCTCCAGGATTTTAGACAGAAATTGAAGGTTGGTAATGGGCGGGATATTTGCCATAATGTCAGGATTGAGACCAGGTTTATGAGGATTGGTGTGACAGCGGCAAGTTTAAGTGAACAAAGGACAGAGCCAGAGATGAGGGAGGAGTTAGTGATATGTGAGATGAGTGGAGCAATAGTTGGAAGGCACTCTTTGTTAAGGTTGGATGGGACGGGGTCAAGGATGCAACTAGTGGGTTTGGCACTGGAGATGATTTCAGTGAGTTTTGTGAGGGAGACAGGTGAGAACTGAGACAGGGGCTTAGAAGTGAGAGTACTTGGGGAAAGAGGGGATGAGGAGGTGTGGGGCGCTGGTGTTGAGGCCAGGTTGTCGTTGATGGTTTCATTTTTTTGTTTGAAAAATTACAGAAAATCCGAGCATTTGTCAGTGGAGGATGGGTTAAATGTGGTAGCATTGGGTTTAAGTAGTTTGTTTATGGTGGAAAAGAGAGCCTTGGGGTTGTTGGAACCAGAATGTGTTGTGAGTAGTAGTTAGATCACGCAGCAGTGAGGACTTCCTTGTACTGTTGAAGATTGTCCTTGTATGCTTGGAGATTACCTGTTAGTCCACTTTTTTTGAATAGTCTTTCAAGTCTGCCTTTATGTGATTTCATTTTGTGCAGTTCAGGAGTGTACCAGGGATGAAACTGACATTTTTTGTTCTGGCAAGTTGGTCAAGGCAGGAGAGTGTGTCGTTGTAGTATGAAACCAGATCATGTGGACTGTCAGGCAGAGGGGGAAGAGGGGATTGCAGTGTGCTGGTTAATAGATTTGAGAAAGCAGATGACGAAAATATGAAGATTGATGCTTGAGAGTTGGTGAAGAGTGAGTCCAGTAGAGCAGACCAGGTCCAGTATATGTTGATGAGTGGGGAAATTTACATGCTGAGTGAAGTTGAAGCATTGAGGTAGTTCCAGGAATTCCACTGGCTCAGCCATTGATATCAGGGAGTATAGGTTCAAACGTACAAAAGAACATTAAGAATTATGTGCTTTCCATCAATTTACTTTATGTTAACAGGTTCAAAAGAACAAACATTCAATCAACACAAGCTTGGTCTCAATGCTTTCAACAAACTTAAATGAACAAATGTATCAACTCATCAACTCTAATCAACAAATGTAAGGCCTGGCACGGGAGACGGAGGGGTGTGGCAAGCTAATCCCACACCTGAGCAGCTTTCCAGGTCTTCCAGCAGACCAATCAGGACTAGATCTGCTTCACCTGAATACTAAGGGAAGGACCTATATATAGACTTGATTGGGTAGAAGTCAGTGCAAAGTTTACTTGCCCTGTGGTAGTTCTCTGAGCCTGCTTTTCCCTAGTTTCCTGTTTGTTGGTTCTGACCCTTTTTCTGCTCTCTTCAACTTCTCCTTTTTGCCTTTTGGACTTTGGACTTTTGCTACTTTGGATTACCCGGTTTTTTGAAACTTTTGCCTGTTATTGGATTACTCTTTTGGATTGTGGATTTTTGTACATTAAAAACCTTTTGTTTTCTACTCTGCATTTGGATCCTTTGCTTTGCAATCATTACAACAAACACATTCTTCTGAACTGTCGGTGCTGTGACCAATTTGTAAAATTTAGGACAACAAAGCCAAGATGGAAACAAAACCAAATTTGGACTGCAATCATTCAAGGGACAAAGATTCATTGCCTTAAAATATCTGAGGTGACCTGAGTTTATGTGATTACTACACCTCAAGTTCCAGTCATCTTGCTGAGTTGAAACTGAGTTATGTTTATATGACTTTCTGTAAGTTATAAAGCTTAAATACAACAAAAACAATGAATCAGAACGTAGTATTTTCTCTGTTGTATAATGGTTACAAACACCCACACTTCCAAAGGTTGTGTCACAACAAGACTGACTGAGCAGGTTTAATCTTCCCTTTAAGGAATTTTTACTGCCAGGAGCAGAAGTAGGTGGATACAGTTACATTGACACTGCAACAAACAAACTTCCAAAAACCAGGAGATATTACACTGTCAATGAAATGTGAAGTCTTATATAAAGAAAACAACAAAATCTACTATTGGGTACTGTTACGGCCGTCACACCCCCCCCGGTTTCCTGTCTGCCTGCGAGCAGCCTCTGCCTAATTTGTCCTGAAAGCCTGCGAGCTACTCTCCTTGTTTACCTTTTGCCCGGAGCACGGGTCTTGCCTCCCCTTAATTGTGTTTATGTTGTATTTTGATTAAACCCTTTGTTCCCCTATTAACGTGTGTCCTCTCCCCTTTCCCCATCGCACACACACCCCTAGGTTAAGTCAAATCTATGTAGTTAAATGTCTATTTAAAATGGATTGCCTTGAAACCTAGATTTTATCAGGGTTTTTTGTGATGGACACTAGATTTATATATTTCTAGAGCTTTTTGCCTATTCTGAGAAACTTTACTCAATAAATGAGGATTTCAAAAATAAATCACCTACAGCTTGTAGTTCTACAAACAAATGTAGTGAACATCGTGTTTCATCTTCTGGATTAATTTCATTCTGATTGTTCAGTACCTGCTGGTAGAAGCTGGATGCGAGACAGGTGTCGGCAACCTTTAACACTTGAAGAGCCCGATTTCCACAAAAGAGAAAACACCGGGAGCCGCAAATCCTTTTTAACATCGAAAATGAAGATAACGCTGCATGTATTGTATTTTAATTTTATGTTATGTATAAAAATAGGCTCATGTGTTGCTTGTGAAAGGTCAGCTGGACCCTTGCTGTTTCTGCTGGCTGCAGCTGTGTGGATGTATGCTGGCAGGCTGCAGGACTAAACGCCCGAACAAACTGCAGCAGCATCGTATCAGGAAGCGTCTTGTGCAAAACTGGACACGCAGCCGTTATAGATGCAGCCAATTAGCCGCCGTTCTAGGAGCCGCATGCGGCTCCAGAGTCGCGGGTTGCCATCCCCTGCACTAAGATGTCCTTAAAAAACATTTACACACACACACACACACACGCACAATCAAAGACATGAAGTAATTCTTAGGAATGATCCACATTATTATTTTCTTTTACTGGGAACGTTTTTCTTCAGTGTGTACCATAAACAAACACACTCCCGTTTGAGCAGGTGTCAGACGTAATGACATATCAGCCTTGAGTCTTCGCCAAGAGATTCTCAAGAATGTTCCTAAGAAAGAAAAGTTTCCTGCAAGATAAGATAAGATCAAATAAGATAAGAAAAGCTAAGTTAAGAGCTTTATTGTGTAAGCAAACACAAGAAAACGAAATTATGTTTCTGACAGCATAGAAAAAGACAGTCACAACATACACACATACATAATTCACTAGAATTACTAGAATATAATAGAATATAATATAATAAAAATCATTTCTATAGTAATTTAATTAAAATCATTTTTAAAAAATATCTGGCATTTACTCCAATCCACTTGCTTTTCCTTATGGAGGGGGATGAATAAATCGAACAGCCTGTGAGAAGGAGTGATTCAGCTTCCTGCTGGTTTTACAGCTGATACACCTGTATCTTCTCCCAGATGGCAATAGGCAGAAGATATGATGGTGTAAGATAGGGGTGGAGGTAGCTCAGTGGGTAGGACACTTGCCCCCAGACCAAGAGGTCATGGGTTAAAATCCTACCTACAGCACCACCCCGAGTTGCTCCAGAGAGACTGTAGGTAGGGAATGGAAGTCGCTTTGGATAAAAGCGTCTGATAAATGCCATAAATGTAAATGTCAGTCCTTGATGTTGGAAGCAGCTCTGCGGATACAGCGCTGTTCATATAACTCCGTCAAAGAAAGAAGCGGGACTCCTATGATTTTGCAATCTGTAAGTTAAATAATGATAAGAATCTGAAGATCCTGTTCTGTGGAAAGTCACTGGCTGACTATGTTAAGGCACTTTTCCACAGGCATGAAGGAATCGTGCTGTACCTAAACCGTACGTTGATAGCACGGAAGCACACTTTAGTTTTCCAGTGTATCTCAGCCCACAGTTTATGGGTGGTCGTCCCATCTGCATCTGCTATCGTGGTCTTTTGTAGTCTTGTTCGAATGTTTTTAATTGTTTATCAGCGCGTGATAGAAATGTAACCCAGATTACTTGTTAGTGATGTCCTGGGTTGCGTTTCTCACAGTGTTAAAGATACATTTGTTACCATCATAGAAAACTTCCACTGACATTTATTCTCAGTCCTTTTACTTTGTTAATTTGTCACTCGTTAGTTTGTAACTCCAGTTATTTTATTTGTGTGAACAGTACAACAACAATGGCTTCTTTCTATGTTCTGATGACAACATTTCAAACATTCAGAAAGCAGTGATGCTCAGTCGGCTCAGCTTCGGCTTGTTTTAAGCAAATAACAAAATAATGCCAAGCGCCTCTAGCAACTACTCCGAATTGCAGGAGAAATTTGAGAATGAATGAAACCCATAAGCAGGTTCTCACATACTCAGATCCTCAGTAGGAGGTCTTGGTGATTGGTTTCTGTCCGTGTCGTTCTGTGTATTTAAATCCAGTTCATGTGGACCTCTGTTATCGGTCCATCACCCTTCTCACCCGCATCACGCTTGCGTTATTTCTCTGCTTTATGTTGGTTTATGAAAATAAAGAGAAAGACACAAAGATGGAAGCCTGCCTCTGTCATCAATGGGGAAAAGTATTTAAGTGTTCATGTTGAATTGATGATGATGGTGAAATATACATATACCCCACCTGCATGAACAGGTAAAAATGACATTTCACAAATCTTCTCTCAAAATGATCATAAATAAACATCTTAGGCACAATAGCATGTAACAGCGCTCTGTGTGGGAGATTTTAAAGATACTAAAGCTCTCAGACTCCTGGTTTATTTACCACCACTGCAAACAATCCCAATGTTCACTGAACCCACTTTGATCAAATATTCAAATATAGTTCAAATATTGAGCTATGTAGATATTTTGAAGGTTCAGTGAAGCAGGGGGAGGTGTGGAACAGGTACAGCCTCCTCAAAGACACACCTTTTTCAGAGCAGATATACGTTAAATCTGCTCCCAGATCTCCATCAGACTCTCAGCCTCCGGGATCCATCAGCCATGAAGCCGCAGGTCACTCTGGTGCTCATCTGCTGCCTCTTGTTCGAAGGTAAAGCGCAGGATGTATTGTACAGGCTTAAATTAATGAAGAACAAGGTCATGAATCATTACCTTTACGAAAGAGATAACATTGTTTACTTTGCATGTATATCTGTGAAGCTTTCCAGGCGTCAGCAGCACTACAGTGTTATGTCTGCAGCAGCTCTTCCTGTACACCCCAGGCATGCAATACCGGTGAAGATCGCTGCTATTCTGGATCAGGTGAGATGGAGCGTCTGATGTGTGACGTATGAAATGTAATTTGTGTGATCAGGTTTAAAGATTTTCCTTTTTTCATTATTTACTTCGTTTTCCAAGAAGAAATAAAAACAAAACACTGATTGTAGTATATATGAAATATGTGCTTGTTTACAGCGATTTTATTACTTGTTCACAGCAGTGCTGTACAACTTTGTCTGTCTTATAAGGTTATTACTGCAGAGCTGCAGCTCTCACTGATCGCATTGAAATTCCCAATGAGATGCGTAGTGATTGTTAACCCCTCCCCCCCTCCCATGTTTATAGTTAACACCCATTTTCACAAATTAAACCAGTTTCTAGTTTTAGCCGTCTTACTGTCATTCTACTGGGGACTCTGTCTTCCTTCAGCACTACACCTCAGATATTGTCTAGACTGAATAAATTGTTGTTCTGGAATTCAGTCTTAAAATTCTATTCCTGTACATGTTGTGCATTATAAGCTTCTCTATCACCTACAGTGAGATATTTTACTTTAAAAGGCTTTTGTAGTTACTGCCATTTCTTCACACATCATTAGTAACAGTACTTGGTTGCAAACTGCAAGCAAGTCATACATAAATTGTACTAAAACTAAGCAAATACACAAAAATAAATGTAAGGAGATTCAATAATTGAATGCGAATCCTAGGCTGTTGAGTAAACCGAGAAGAAAGCCTTGAATTGTTGTTTTTGTCATGACCTGGTTACTTCCCTGTTACTTTCTCATGGTCTGTTTGTATAGTTTATAAATGGTTTCGTTCCCTCTGTCTTGTGTTCTGAGTCTCGGTTCTGTTTCGTTGTGTTTTTGGAAAATAAAAATAAGTAAGCATGGATGTCTGCCTATGTGCCTGCTCTCATTGGGGAGAAGAGGGGAAACATGACATTTTGTTGCAGACATTTTCTTACTCTGTGGACAATACCCTACATTGGGTACTTCTATAAGTTTTATGTTACATTAAGTAGCATAAAAAAGTGACACTCAGTTTTATTCTGGCAGTGATGATAAATCTGACAGTCTCACCTGTTGTGTTTTCTCAGGTACAGTGCTTGGCGTTACTTTCACTGAGAAAGGGTGTGCAAGACAGGCCGATTGTCAGTCATCAGTTCTTGTTGGGAACAACTGCTGTTCGACAGATCTGTGTAACAGCGCTGAGGGCATCACTCTGAGTCTCCTCATGATGCTCGTCCCCCTGCTCTCCTCCGTGCTCTTCTTCTGAGCTCTCTGATGAACCTTTAACTGCAGAACCAAATTTGTTCTTTCTGTTTGGAGACACTAATCTAATTCTCTTGCTGTCCAGTTGCACTTTCTGGCAATATGTATGTGATTTTAACTTTAGGGGAGCAAATTTCCAATAAACTGTGTGAAAGCTAAGAGGGTGTAATCGTGTTTTACTGGGTGTTTGAGTTGACTCGTCGAGGAGACTTCAGGGTGAAGCTTCATAACGGACTGACTTGAATGTTCATGTCAGTTCCAGCTCCCTCCTTTTAGAATGGCTGCATTAGGTCATTCCCAGAGACACAGATGCAAAAGTTAACCTGAAGGGTTAAATATGTTCTCAGAAGCCTTCGCTCTTTCCAAACAACTCTCTTAAATGAATGGGTATCTGTAGTTTCTTCTACTAATAATCAGGAATATGAATGGTTTAACCCTTAGGATGTGAGCGGCATGGATCTGTGTGAGCTCTGTAACGAATAGTACATCATACAGCTAGACAACTCCTTACATGGAAGTTCCCCCAGTTTGTGCTGATGCTCAAGATGTCAAACGGTATGCCGAGCTCTGTGATGTAGAACTAAACTTATTGTAATTTTAAAAAAAACCTGTGATAGTAATAACCGCTACTGGTGGCCTAGTGGTTATGGAGTTGTCCCTGCAATCGGAAAGCCGTAAGTTTGAATCTCAAGACTTCTAGTGGCACCACTGAGGTGGCACCTTTGAGTAAGGTACCGTCCCACACACTGCTCCCCGGTGCCGTGTTCCTGGCTGCCCGCCGCTTCACTTGGTGAATGGGTTAAATGCAGAGAAGAATTTCGTGCTGTTTACACTGTGTGCTGCGGCATGTTCTTATATGACCAAATGGTCACTTTACACTTTACTGGGGCATCACACACAAATGCCCATTCACATTAATGCCCATGTTTTTAATGTTAGATCTTAGAAACAATTGGAGAAGAGAGAATCTTTGAACCTGGGAGAGCTTTCAGGAAAACCCACAGAGGGAGGAGGGAGGAGGAGGTCCGAGCGGCAGTGTGCAGAGTGAAAGAGCAGCAAACGTGTAGAAGAACAAACACTGGGTTTAGACTGATTTATCTGTTAGATGGTACTTATCTTAGAGATGAAGTAGAGCAGCGCCACCTAGTGATCAAATTCAGGATTTTCAGTTTGTCTGCTGATTTATTTATCTTCTCCACTATGAGGCGCTCCACTCCTGCGCTTGATGAGACCAAGAGGAGTGTGAAGATCTCTCACACACACACACACACACCACACACTTACAGAGGCATGCTGGTGTCGAGCATCACTTTGAGCCTTTATTTTTAATGTAAACGGTTTATCTGTCTATATCATTCCTGTTCCACCCGGTTATTCATCTATATGTATTTAAATACAATAATAAACAACTGGTTACACATTTTCCCAAGTAGAATGGTTGAAACGTACACATAAATACAACTTATTTGGTTTCATACGCTTCAAACACATTCACTGTAAGAGCGGAAGCGCCATTCAAACGCAATGGCATCCAGAGATCTCTGACTCTTAAACCGTACTCAACACAGCAAACTGTGATTTCACTACTGAATCTGTGATGATTTTATAAACTAAAGATTCTTCCTGTTTAATTTTTATTCCTTTAATCAAAAGCGAAATTATAGCGGTGTTAAGACTTGACTGTGAATGGCTGTGATGTTCTTTCTATGTCATTCTGAAACTGGTACAAAAGTCGCAGGTTGAAGATACCAAGCCCATCCCAGGACTGTTTTATTTTTGGTATTTTTGGAACAAAAGGGGGCGCCGTGGAGTTTTAATTGATTTTACTGCCCTGCCGTGCACACCTCGCTCGCCACTGGAGTAAAAACTGCTCTGTTAACTTTACCCACAAGTGAGGAAACTCCCACGCTACTTTTACCCACCACTGTAGTGAAACCAACAAGAAGTGAAAACCTTCCATAGTAACTGTCACTAATAGCAGTTCCCCTGAAACAGTTAAGGCTTATTTCAGTAGCCTTCTCACTAAAGTTCCTGTTCCTTTCTCGCCTTTTGTTTGTTGTTCGAGCAGTACATGTTCCTTAAAGCAGTTATGCATTTATATATACAGTAAAGCATTTATATTTAATAAGTACTTCTCTGGAAGATTCAGTCGTTCCTAATTAATGAAACAACTTCATCCATTAGTTTATAATTGAGTAACTAAACAGAATTACTCGGTTGTCAGGTGCGTTTTAGGTGTGAAGGCAGCACCACGCCCTTATTCCTGCATCGTTCCTGCATCGTTAAGCCTATTAGCCTATTCATAACTAAACCTATTTTCACAGAAGTCCAGATCATTCAAACATTAAATGGAGTTTACCCTTCCAGCTCTATGCCATGTGTGCCACGAGTCCACGTGTGAGTAGGGCAGGTACTTTTACAGAGAATTTTTTTACAGAGAACCAGAGGACATGTTGATGATGAAGAACCCAACCAAAGTAACTCAGTGGAGGGACTGTGAGGGAATTTCTGTTGGTAAGGGCCAATGTCTAAATTGGCAGCAAATTCAAGGAACAAAAAGAGAATCAGATGTTTATGATCAAATTCCGAACCCCATACATGACCACTTCATGTGCTGCTTCCTGCACAGTGTACTCATCAACACCCCCCCCCCCAACCCCCCCAACCTGCAAGGTGTGGAGCATCTAAACCCTTGTCTTTCCTGAGGCTCCTGTTTCGGAACCTTAAGAAAGACCATTCCAGTCGGATCAGAGGATTCGACTAGCAACTGAACACATAGCAAAGAGAGAGAGAGAGAGAGAGAGAGAGAGAGAGAGAGAGAGAGACTGCCCGTGTTAAAGTGCTATCAAGCACTATATGCTGAAGTGACTGTTTACGTGTTTGTGTGATTATCGTGTGATTGTGTGCACCTGCGTCCTCCTTCCCTGTTGCGACACGCGCTGCTGCTCGAGTCGTGGGGTTGTTGCATGTAACCTTCACAGATCATTCTGACCCCTTCGTTCCTCAGTATAGGTATAAAATGATCATTGAGTACAATACCACATTACGTGTAATAGCCTTTCCCTATTAATATCACTACTTATGTCAATACTACTTATATACTACTGATCCCTATTATAGCAATAACATACTCCAAACCACTATTTACTCCTAATTCACTTAACTGCAGGTTATTTATCTATGGTATTCATACCCCAGTATATAGCGTAGTGTATTTCTGCAGATATTTTATTGGATTAATTTAGACTTTATATTTCATATTGCTCTTTTCCAATACTGAAAATGTCCTTAATTTTAAGGTTTTTAACTTAAAACCAGCACGATTTTTCATGTAAAAAAGAGAGAAAACTGCGCACTAATGTAGCCACAGGTTTCTTTACCCTTCACTCTGGAATGAGTTTTTCAAAAGGTACTTTGATATTTGCATGTTGATGAAAGGCCAAAAGGCATAGAAATGCAACATGCGTTTTCACATTTGTAACTGCAACAGCAGTGATGCCGTGAGATAGCAGATCCACAGACTGCAGGCTTTTGCTGCAGCGGGAAGAACCGGATGACTTCACCTACACCTGCACTAAGACATACACCCGCAAGTCGCCTCTGCAGCTGCGCAAGGTTTATGTGCTGCACATGAGGCGAGGGTAATTTTGATCAAGCAATCACAAAAATAAGATGTGCTACCGATGTGCTGCAGTTCATTTGGGGCAGCTGCTAGCCTTGTGGTTAGGGCATTCGACCTGCGATTGTAAAGTCCAGGTTCGATTCCCAAGACCGCTAGACACAGCTGAGGTACCCTGAGTAAGGTACCGTCCCACACACTGCTCCCCGGGTGCTGTGTTCCTGCTGCCCCCTGCTTCACTTGGTGAATGGGTTAAAT
>JBBPDC010178712.1:0-16142 GCA_037974485.1 Hemigrammopetersius urotaenia | reverse complement strand
TGGCGATCTGTGCGTTCTGCAAAAAGGCCCAAGATGCGGCCGAGATGCGAAAACCCAACCTGGTAAAGAAAGTCCCATCTTATTGGAATCTTGGCGTTAACGGCGTTAAAAAAATTAATCTATGCCCACCTCTAATATATATACATATATACATATACATATATATACATATACTATGTGTGTTTATGGGTATCCTTTTAAATTCCCCTGTTTGTTACTGTTAGCATTTGCATCATTTAAGTCCTCTTCAGTCAGCCAGTTTATGTGATACCCAGTTCCTCCTTCACTGACCGCACCGAAGCACTGTTTTGTATCAGGAGAGCTCAGAACTATGTTGATTTATAGGCTGTGAAAGTACTAATGCACAGCTGAGAGCTACCCTACCCCAACTGAGACATTTTACACCTTTTTAATGGGGGTTAGGCTGGTCACAACATAAGAATAGGAGGCTTCACCTGACCCCTGTAGACAAGGAATGGCTATTTTCTCTTAGGTCTATGTTCTGTCAAGGGGTTCATGAAGCAGAATTGATTAATTTCATGTAACAGCTAAGAGCAGAACTCAAGTAACAAAACCAAACCAACATATCTGAACACAGTGTAAGAAACATACACAGCATGGTCCTTGCTAAAAGCTGTATTTTATAATTCAGTCGTTAGAAGGGATGTAATGTCGCACAAATTCTCAGATTTTATACAATTCTGAAATAAAATATTTAAGATAGGCCTATGTCTTGTGCTAATTTAATTAAGATGTATACTGTGCTAAAATGTCCTTGATTCTACAGAGCTCCAATAATAAACTGTACTTTATAAAGGACACTACACATCCTATATTGCAAGTAGTATATTGGTTTGGCATAGATAAGTAAAAGCTTTCAGAGAGCTTTTCTTTGCATGTCACCCCAGCCCTCCAACAAAACAAGTTCCAAAAATCACAACCCTTAAAATTTACAAAGGCCAGTCATTTGAGCGTAGATGAATGTATACCATAAGCTCCACCCCCTCCCTCTTTTCTTTATCATAGGATGATCCCACTGCTTAGTATAGATCACTGACCGCAGTTTCTACTAACAATGCCACATGACAAAGGCTTTTTTGAAGAGACTGACAAAATGTTGTACTGTATTAAAATGAATACACTCTAAAACCTTAGAGAAAAGAGTCGACAGTAACACCGTGGGCATTCTGCCAATACATTTATTAATTTGCTTATTCTCTGCAGGGGATGCAGAAGGCTACTTACACAAGAAGAGTGGCCGAATCAACTACCTTGTAGGCCATTAGCATCAGGAATAGCATACATAGTAAGTAGGGTTGGTTTCCCAGACAAGGATTAAGGCTAGTCTCTGACTATTTTTTCATTCAACAGAGAATCTCCATTCAGAATACTGTGTATTTCAGACTAGGCTTAAATCCTGTCCTAAATCCTGACCCTGAAAGTTATGACTGACTAATTAGGACATAAACAGCAGCAGGAGACAATGTTGAAGCAATATCGCTTCTGCTATGGGTGTGCTTTTGGTTTTTTTTACCCAGAAGTACTAGCCATTGTGTTAAATGGCCTGTGTAATAGCTACTCCAGTTTGTTTCTTTATGGTTTGTATATAGTGACAACCATGTCCTAACTATAGTTGCCCAACTTTTTACTTCTACCACTAATTCTGTAACACCATATAAAATCAAAAGTAACCCAGCATGTAAGGGGTATCTAGCTCAGCTATATGTGTCATTCAAGGTCTGATATCTTAATGCCCTTTAAGCATATTACTTATAAGGATTCAAAGTGTTTATGAGGTAGACCGCAACCCAGATCTGCAAGCCTGAAAGTAAATATATGTGATTATGTTAAGCAATATTGTGCGCCTAATATAAAATAAAATGAAATTACTCAGAGCTCACTCTTTTGAAAATGCTGTTCATTCATGAGCACTTACAAATGTAGCACATATATGTGAGACTGGAGATTTCTGAGGTTAGTGCGGCTTTATGTTTTTCTGAAACAGTAATACAGTCATGTATTTTGACACAGACAGATGTGTCACTGTGGAGGTCACCAGGTCCAATGTGTGAAACGAGTGAAATGTAATTATCACCACAGCCTCTCCAGCACACAACACCGATCACTACTATCCTCAGAAGACAGTATATGTATAAGAGGAATTAGAGAGACACTCTCAGTCTCAGTGTGCTTCAGCAAGGTCAGTGAAACCACTAGACCTTATGCAACAGGCCAATGCTGGGACAATCACAGTCAGAGTTCTGCTCAATTCAACAGCAGTTCCCAGACAACCATCCACCCAATTACCAACACTTCATTCATTACGCTGTTTTGGCCAAAGGATGCCAACAAACACCCTACTGTCAGGGCACCTGTATAACAGAGACCACCAAGAGGTGATCCACGGTGTAGCTGTCTTTTAAGTATGTAAGAGAAAACATATTGTGTATGATTTATTATCCTGACTGCCTACACTCCACTACTCAAGCCAAGACTCCCAGGCACAAAATCTCACAGGTTTTTGGAAGACATTTGACAGGATACCTAACATCAGGTGGATTCCTAATGTGAAATTGAGTGTTTCCACTTACTAAACTGTCTGCAGGAATACTACTCAGGGTGTCATGCCAACAGTAAAAATATAATGAAGACTGATTGAACGCAATCATATTGGCTCCAGTTGCACTATTTGACAGTTTAAACCAGTCCTTTTTAGACGACCTGTAGGTTATTCATTTAATTTCGATAATTTGTCTGTATCATAAGTGTAAGGTCGCACAACCATGGTTCAAAAGTGTCAGCACCTCCTAAACTTGCATATTTTACACAAGCATTCATTTAATCGGTGAGATCTTGGTTAGCTAACCTATCACTGAAAATCGCAGCCTAGCACACTACAAGGTTGCTGTAATTGAAGCCATAAAGCCTAGTGACCGATCAATTGCCCAACATAAAATCACGCCTGGTAAAAACCACACATTGTTGCTTGACAGCTTGCTAGCTTTTAGCCACTTAGCCATTTTGGCAGGCCTACAAATGGCTAACAGTTTATGGTCTTGTTGTTGTATATCTACAGATCTTTACATTTTAGCTAGCTGTCCACTCAAGGATAATATTTTCCATGAAACAAAAGTGTGACTATTTATCCAGGACACATCGGGAACCAAAACCTTACCGGTTGGCTGCTTTAGCTGCTACTAACGTTAAATGCCACTCCAGTCCTTAAACTCGGGTTTGAAAGCATCAATTCTTGGCACAAAATCAAATAAATGACATTTCTGTACACTCCAGGGTGCTGCTACAAGGCTGTAATAACCCGATGTCATTTATCTGCCACATGTTGGATGTGCAACTGAATACTACACTGTATGTTTCTATTTAGCCACTTAGCCGCCACTTTCCCTCCAGCTTCTGACAGCCCAGAAAGCCAGGCTGCACATGCAGGCATGATGACACGAACTACGCGATAAATGGCCAAAAAATGTCCCTAATACTCTCTAGCTCGTCTGTCCTTACCTCGCTTTCCACAACGTCGTGGTAAGCGGGCGGTGGGTCAAACCCGCCCGTCCCGGTCCTCCCGCTGCTCTCTCCGTCACCCCCCGGGCCTGAGCCCGGGCTCGGGCCGCTCTCCATCGGCTCGTAGCCATACCCGAGCCCGGGGCTTTCGTTCGTGAGGAAAGCCACAGCCTCGTTGATGTCGTTTTTGGCCAGGCGAAGGGCTTTCCGAATGGCCACCGGGTCTGGAAAGCCCATGCACAGGAGCGTCGTCATGTGTTGCTCTTCCTCGGTCTCCATGGCTGAACTTGGTCGGCTCGTCGCACTTTAGTGGGGAGGTGAACAGCACGGACCGCTGGCTGTGCGCGCCGCCATGTTTACAGTCAGTCAGAGTCCTGACAGGAGAGTCCCGGCAGCAGCCCTCCACACAGCGAGAGCCGAACGGAGCCGAGTAGAGCCGAACAGAGACAGAACAGTGCCGAGCGGAGCCAGAACAGAGCCGAGCAGCGTGTCTCTCTGTGAACTCCCTTCAGAATAAAATTAAACAGAACACTGGTGTAATAATAATAAAAAAAGATGCATTTTAATTTTTAAGCTTTCCCCCTTGATTCTCCATCGCTTGAAAACTCTCTGCCGTTTTGAGTTTTGTTGTTGAATCCGCAACAATTTTTTCAAATGTATTTTATTGGTTTTATTGGTTTGTGTTTCTTTCAATACTTTGACCATTTTTGATATTTTATTCCAAATATACCTTGCTCTGTGAACTATGGGCGTAAAATAAATCAGTGTATTTAATTGAGCTCCAAAGAAAACTAATGGGATGGCGAGGCACGTGGATATAATTCAGAAGGGAAAAAACGTTGCATAATGCAATACATAAAATGTCTTGTTTGTATTTAGCATTGATAGTACAAGGCATAAAAATACGGTTGGGCATAGATGATCAAATTAAAAGAATATAAGTGGGTCGTGACGATATGAGTTTTATTTTGAAAACATGGAGATTGCGCGTTACTAATACTGACTTCACTAAAACTAACCCGTCAGTCCCTACCTCACGCCCACCCATACTCTGATCATTAAAAAATACTACTACGCGCAATTCTGACATAAAAAGCTGATCAAAAAATACCACTTTTTTCATTTATTTCCATAATATAAACGTTTTTAAAATATACTATGTGGACAAAAGTATTGGGTCACACCTGTTTTTCAAGGCCCTTTCCTCCAGCGAGGGGCGATCTTATTAATACTTAAGCATATTTCAACGCCATGCTAATACTTCAGCATGGCGTTGTCCAGCATTTTGGACAACGCCATGCTGTTAACTTTGTGGACAATATGGGGAAGAACCTTTTCTATTCCAGCATGACTGTGTACAAAGTGCACAAAGCAAGGTCCATAAAGACATGGTTGGATGTGGTCGGTGTGGAAGAACTTGGCCCGCACAGTCAACAACCCCATTTAGGATGAACAAGACCGGAGACTGTGATCCAGGCCTTCTCGCCCAACATCAGTGACCTCATGAATGCTCCCCAGAATGAATTAATGGTCAAAAATTCGCTCAGAAGTCTTCCAAGAAAAGTGGAAGCTGTTATACCTGAAAAGGGGGAATCAACCCCTTAATAAAATCTAAGTCTTTGAATGCAAGGTCATTAAAGTCTCTGTTGGGGTAATGAGCAGGCGTCTCAATACTTTTGTCCATACATTGTTAAGAAGTAACAAGGGTGTGGTCGGGAAGAACGAAGCGAGTCACGTGCATTTGAAGTCATGTGACAGTGGAGTGAAGATGGCCGCAACAGGGGAGGAGGCAGCTGCCATGGACAGTATCAGCAGAGCTCCTGCTCCTCCCGCAGTACTCAACCTAAACCCCGACCAGAGAGACGATTTGAGCAACGATGGAGCAAGCGAAAATGTAGAGCCTGCTCCCAAAAGGCCGACCAATAACAGTGAGTGTCGGTTAAACTCACTACATACAGGCTAGCAGCAGGCTAGGCTACCTCCCCTTTCAGACTTCTCAAAATCATTTATTGTGGCAGAAGTTTGTGAAGGTAATGCACACACATACACACAATATCTCACAAAAGTGAGTACACGGTCACATTTTTGTAAATATTTTTATATATCTGTTCATGCGACAACACTGAAGATATGACACTTTGATATAATGTCGAATGTATAGCTTGTATAAGTTCGCTGTCACCTCAAAATAACTAAACACAGCCATTCATGGCAAAACCGCTGACAACAAAAGTGAAGACACCCCTAACTGAAAATGTCTATTTTGTGTGGCCACCATTATTGTCCAGCACTGCCTTAACTCTTGGGCATGGAGTTCACTAGAGCTTCACAGGTTGCTATTGGAATCCTCTTCCACTCCTCCATGATGACATAACGGAGCTGGCGGACGTTGGAGACCTTGTGCTCCTCCACCTTCCGTTTGAGGATTCCCCCCACATATGCTCGTTACAGTTTAGGTCTGGAGACATGCTTGGCCAGCCCACACCTTTACCCTCAGTTTCTTTAGCAAGGCAGTGGTCATCTTGGAGGTGCGTTTGGGGTCGCTGTCATATTGGAATACTGCCCTGCGGCCCAGTTTCCGATGGGAGGGGGATCGTGCTCTGCTTCAGTCTGTCATTGTACATATTGGTATTCATAGTTTCCTCAATGAACTGTAGCTCCCCAGTGCTGGCTGCACTCAAAGCCCCAAATCATGACACTCCCACCACCATGCTTGTCTTTGTATTCCTCACCTGGTTGCCAGCAGACATGCTTGACACCATCTGAGCCAAATAAGTTTATCTTGGTCTCATAAGACCACAGGTCATGGTTTCAGTAATCCATGTCCTTTGTCTGCTTGTCTTTAGCAAATTGTTTGTGGGCTTTCTTGTGCATCATCTTTAGAAGAGGCTTCTTTCTGGGAGGACAGCAATGCAGACAAATTTGATGCAGTGTGCAGCATGATCTGAGCACTGACAGGCTGACTTCTTCTGACAGGCTGTTCTTACCTTGAGGTGCCATGTGGAACTTCCAGAAACAATTATGAGTGTGTGTGAGGGCGACAAAACCATTTTTTCCTGCTCCCCATTCACAGACCTTGTAACACTATTTACATTGTATCAAAGTGTCATGTCTTCAGTGTTGTCCTATGAAAAGCTGAGTCCATTTGTCATATGTGAACACAGTACAGCATATATACTGTTGTTTCAGACTGGTGTGGTCCATAACTGTACAACAGTGTAAAGTATTACTGTTTTACATTGTGTTCTTGTTCTGCTGTCTTACTGCATTTTTCTCAGTAGTAGCCATGAGAAAACCAAGAAACCTACACATTTTGCCGGGCCGGTATCCCAGTCAGGGAATAAGTATAGTACTTGACTTTGTCCCTTTCAGTGGAGAATCTCTATATTAAATTATCTAAACTTAATGTTTGCCTGGGAAACAGGTCGTATTGCAGAAACTGACACTGGTAAATTCTTGCTGTAAATATAATTTTTTTTAACCAGCTTGCACTTCTACAATGTGCATAGAATCCCTGACAATGACCCAACAGTAATAATATAATCACTGTTGGGATCAAGCCTGCTGACACACAGTAACATTTGATCCTTTAATGATTGCTGCAGATGATGGTGGCGTGGAAACGGCAGAGGAAGCTACTGAACCAGCTGAGCCTGACATCAATGAACTCTGCAGAGACATGTTTGACAAAATGGCAGTTTTTCTTCAAGGAGAGCTCACAGGTACAGAGAAACACTATACATGATGTGTATTTATAGGCTAAGCATAATTTTGCGTAATTTTAACAGGCACCTTTTGAAAAAGCGACATCAGTCATGGGCACTATATTTGCAATGTAGCTCCCATATTTACATTTCCTTAATGCCTGTCTGTCACGTTGGTAGTCTAAGTTTGTTTGTTGTGTTGCTCAGTTTGTCACACCACAGCAAAAACCTGTAATGGCCTAATGTATTTAACTGAATTTTTAAAAGTGAATTTGTTCGTGTGCATATTTTCTTTAATTATCACTAGCCACCTGTGAGGACTATAAACTTCTGGAGAATATGAACAAACTCACAAGTCTGAAGTACATGGAGATGAAAGACATATCGATCAACATCAGCCGTAACCTACAAGACCTCAATCAGAAATGTGAGACCTCTAATTGAGACCATGATTTGTTTGGTTTTTTTTTGAGGAGCTGAAACTGTTTTATATAGAAGAATGAGCTAAATTCCTCGAAGTTAATGTGCAGGACTGATCAACATTTACCAGAAACATTTAGTTGCAGTTACTGTTGCACAGGGTGGTTTCTTTATTACTGAAAAATAAGGTTCATATAGTTTTGTAATACAGATATGTAATATTGGCTTATTTAAATGAATGACATGGTATTTTTCCTTTTTTCTTGTTTAATTGGGTTCTCTTTATCTACTTCTAGAACATTTGATGATGATTTTGGGTATGTTTATACAGGAAAATTCTAAATGGTTAACAAACTTCCAAGCACCTCTGTACATGCATTTTCTTTACTGTACTACCCATCATTCACCACTTTGACAGTTTTTTCATTCTTTTTTGTAGATGCCAGTTTGCAGCCATATTTAGACCAGATCAACCAGATTGAGGAACAGGTCACAGCTCTGGAACAGGCAGCATATAAACTAGACACATATTCCAAAAAACTGGGTAAGTGCAATTAGTTGTAGATCTACACATTTAAAAGGTCTCTATAGTGCACTAATCCATTTATTGCCATTTTATTGTATGTTCACACACTAGTGTTGCATACATGGGTTGCGTTCTGTTTCCATCTGTAATAAAGGCCTTATCATATTCTACCACTAGATGGTGCTGTGAGACCAGTAAGTTTTGCTCTACACATGACTAATAATGACTAAACCCTAGCCCTATCGACCACAGTGTATGTTTTCCTGTCTGAAAAGATTTGCATATAAAGTTTGACACTATATATGATGTGCTTTTGCTCTAATAGTAATTTTAACTGATTACTAATTTAACAATGAGTTAAACTTGTTCTTTATACTTACAGAGGCCAAGTTCAAGAAATTGGAGAAGCGATGAAGTGTGTTGAAATGGTGACCCAGAGAGAAAAGATCCACCCTGCCTGCTCCAGGAGGCTCTCCTGCTCGCTGCTACATCTAGGATTAGTTGGTTCACAAAAAAGAGCCTGAAACGCACCAAACCACTTAAGTTTTTTTGATACACATAGTTTGATGATATCATACTTTTGGCTCATATGTGTTGTGGAAAGAGCCCACCGAAGTATTCATAGTAGTCCACATGAAGCATGGACAAAACATTCACATATCCATGCAGTGCAGTAATCTCGCAGTTGCAGGGAAAAGAGAAGAGCTGTGTTATGACAAATCAAAGCTAGTCAGTACCATCAGTACATAAAGCATGACTAAATGCTATTCCAATATCTGATTTTTCTATTTCATACATCCCCTGTTCATGTGAGGTACATGTATTCATTTGGCAGGCACTCTTATCCAGAGGGACTTACTCACTAAAGTAGTGACTAATGTTAATTTTATATGACTAGAAACTAATACTTCTGTAATTGTTTTTGTATGTGAAATGCTTGTACTTTTTTTTTTCTTTCCAAAAAGCACTCACTTGTAATGAAGAGTAAACATGTCTTGAAAATTAAAAATGAAAATGTAGTGACTATTTTGTTGCTTCCTCTTGCAATGTACACCTCACCATGAGGTGGCAGACTAAGCCCACATAACTTTCTGTGCCTGACGCTCAACCTTTCACCTTGTTTTGACTGGTAGTTGTGCTCTGCAGTTCAGAACCATGTATGGTGAGGTGTCTATCTATCGCTGAGACTGCATGAGGGGAGGGTAAGTTGAAACGCTGTCCTCTGGATCCCAAAAAGATCAACCTGAGTCCCACATCGAACCTCAAAAGGATGCAAAACGGCTACAGCTGTTGCAAAATGTCCAAGTAGTAACCATGAGAAAACCAAGAAAACTACACATTTTCCAGGGCTGTTATCTCAGTCCGGGAAGAAGCCTAGTACTTGACTGTATGTCCCTCTATAGTAAAATTATCTAGACTTCATCTTTGCCAGGGAAACAGGTCATAATGCATAAACTGACACTGGTAAGTCCTTATTCTCTCTCACATGCTCGATCATGTCCCACACAAGTAACCTTACACCCAAATCCCTAATTGGCTAACAAGAGAGGGTCAAAGTTCAGCAATTATTCCATTATCATGCTTTTGGCTCCGTTAGCAAAGGAGAGCAGGCTCCTAAATGAAACCCTCAGGCCGTGACATGCACACTGAGTTCACGACAACTAAGAGCATGCTTGTGTAGCAGGCAAGCATCAGTGCCTTGATTACAGACCACTAATTTTTACAGTACATTTCATATTTTGTCACTGTCAAAGCCTTGTATTTCCAGTGATTAATATATTTAAAAGTGCTAGCCGTGCTTTATATTATACATTTCATGATGAATGGACCAAAAGAAAAGTTGGAAAAAAAAAGAAAAATCTTGTTTTTACCCTTTTGCGGGGGGCCCATATGTGCATGTGGGCTTGAGTTGTGTGTGTGTTTTTGACAGGCAGCACTGTTTTTAAGACCTTTATTAGATTTCCTCATATGCACTCATAAATGGATACAGTTGGAAGCTTGGAGGGCGAACCTTGGCCAGGGTACCACAGGTCACAGACACACTCGAGCTGTATGTGTGTTGGTGTGTAGGCCTGCTCTAATCACTGTTTTTGACAGGGCTGTTCTCGGTCCCCTGAGGGATCTGGTAATTACGGACGAGTGGTGCTAAATGCTGTTCGTGCCTTCAGGGCATTTATTAAAGCCTGCTAACGGCTAAAACGCCCCACTTTCCTTTAAACCAGTGAGCAGGACATGGTCTCTGGTATCACTCAAACTTCATAAGCTCTTGATGTCTGCTCAGTACACACTCACCACTGTGGCAGCAGTTAATCATTTTTAGCGAAATGAAAAAAGAAAAATAATAATAGGAGCTCCAACAGCCATGCATATTCCAATGACATGGCACTGACACTGACTGATTCAGAGAAGAGACTGAAGAGAAGTGAGTTCCATTCAAAACACATGGAGCCTTGATCCTCACTGCCAGTACAAATTTCTTGGTTATGAATGCCCCTCAAGCCATCCTAGGCACATTTAGGGGAGTTTGCAGTGCATCCACAAGTGAAGTGTTTCAGTATTGATAATGGCAGTGGGCCATTTCAGCCGCAGAAAACATATTACTGCACCACAAATGTGACATGCATGAACTCCCACTACCTCAATACATCTGTCTCCCTGTACACATTAGCAAGAACCCAATGTTCAAGATGCCATATGCAGCATTTACTTGGTAATACTGTTGTGCAACCCAACTGAGAGGTAATGCCCCAATTCAATATAATACCTCTCAAATGTAATTCACTCTCTCTCTCTCTCTTTTTCTTTCTCTCTCTCGCTCTCTCTTTCTTTCTCTCATTCTCTCTCTCTCACTCTTTCTCTCTCTCTTTCTCACTCACTCTTTTTCTCTCTCTCTCTCCCTTTCTTTCTCTCATTCTCTCTCTCTCACTCTTTCTCTGTCTCTCTCACTCTCACCCTCTCCCTTTCTCTCTCTCTCTTTATCTTTCTCTATCTCTTTCTCTATCTCTCACTCTCTCTTCTCTCTTCTCTTTTCTCTCTCTCTCTCTCTCCCTCTCTCCCTCTCTCTCTCTCTCTCTCTCTCTCTCTCTCTTGTTTAATCTGGCTTGATTCTTTTGGCTTGTAGCAGTACACCTGGCATGATTTTAAACTGACTGGTGTTATAAACTCACTTCATTTCTCATTAAAATACAGAGATTAGACTTGATTAAAAGGTAGTGAGTTCACTTTAAACAGCTTAAAGAGAAAATGTGGTCTGTCCTGCAGACCAGTAAAATTTGTACAATCGACAAACAGCCTTGATCTTGCTTGTTTTCTTACAAAATGTCAATATTTCCAAACTACAGTGTAAGATTAGGGATAGATTTAGAGTTAGGGTTAAGGTTAGACACTTCACTGAAGGCCACTATTCGTCCTGCATAAGCTTTCAAAGCAACTAAAGTAAAGACACATATAAAAGTTTATTTAAACAAGTGTCAGCTGTCATAACATTTTCTGCAGAAAAACAACATTACTAAACATTACTAAAGTAGCCTTTAAGACAACTGGCGCATGCTGGAATAAGGCGCATGCTGATGTAGATTAATGTCAGTTGTCATTATGTAGCTGTTAGGTAGTCTTAGGTTAGGCATAATGCAGTGTTATCGTTCATTCAGAATGATCCTGACACTGTACAGGAAAGCTTCCATAGGTATGTGTGTACAGCTGTTGCATTTAGCTGTGAGCATTTTCTACGAAAATTAGGGCCCATGAGTTTTTCCCAGGACCACACCCACAGTGGATTTGCAAAATTGGTGAAAATGATCATAAGGCATAGACAATGAGGCTTGCTAGGATTGAGCAAGAACTGACCACAATTGGTGGGAAATGAGGAGAGTTTATGTGAGTGAATAGGATTTAACCATAAATGCTCACTAGACTCCTTCACATCAGCCTGATACAAACAGCAGGCATTGTTCACACACACACACACACACACACACACACACACACACACACGCACACACACACACACGCACACACACACACACGCACACACACGCACACACACACACAAGCATTTCTAATCAAATCTCCCACATAAACCTCAAATACAATGGATGGACCATTTGAGCGTTCAGCTCAGATTCTCATGAACTTCGTCCAAAGTGGGACTAAATCATGACAGCCAGATATGAAACAAGGCGAGTGTGTGCCAGGCGATGTGTGAGTGTGTGCTGGAAATGGCATTGTGTTACCATCTGTATCCTTCTCTTCTTTCCTCCAATGATTTCTCCAGTCACAGCCTTCTCCAAAGATCTCCTCTGCTCTTGACCCCCTAGAGAGCAATGTGCAGTCTGTTTTTCTCTTTGTTGCTTCTGTAAGGGCCTAATAACACACAGACACACACACATACACACACACACTCTACACATTTACCTATCACAAAGGAAAAAGAACTCTAACAGTAGCTACACTGCCAGGCAAAACCTTAACATGAACATTTTCTTAATTTTACTCTTTCGTTAAAACGGATTTTGTACTTAAATACAAAGTATTCATGTGCAAATACTTCAGGTATTATCAACAATCATTTGGTAAAGTGTTTCCATTGATATGAAGACAGTTTTCTTTTCCAAACTATTATTAAAAGTGCATGAAAGACATCCCGTGTCAAAGAAAAAAGTCCTTGCAAGTCTCTATCGTGGAAAAACGTTTTGTTAATTTCGTTGTATACAAAGAGTTTGGTGTAACATTTCAGTATTAGCATATAACATTCATTCCATAGCCCTTAAAATCCACACATTAAGCTAAAAACAATTTAGTATTCATTGTCCTGTGATGTCACAAAAGCAAATGCATTTGCACTTGTTATGACCATTCTGGCCAGACCACAATTTAAATATGACCTATTGCAAGATGACCAGTTAGAACAGAGATCATTGATATACCTTATACTGGTCTTAAAGCCCAAGTAACAAAATAAAATTAGAAATGATAAAGAGAGGATGTGTTTTTGGCACAATAACCCATACAAAACAAAATATAAGAAAATGCAGCCTATGGACCCATGAATACATGTGGCTTGAGTGCTGATGACTGCACACATCACAACAGTGGGATAAAATATGTGAGCATTTACTGAAATTTGTAAAACTGTTATCCTCAAAATAAACTTGCTTCAGCTTTAATATGTTAATTTAGTCCAAACAGACAAAACATGTTTGCTTCTCTTCAAAACAATCTGGAAATCCAGTTTATGGGCGTTGTGGATTTGCATTAGGCCAGACCTCATGCAGATCAGAGGCAGCCTTGACTGATGTGTTCTTGAGCAGAGGGATGAAAGAGAGTGAGTGAGGAGGTCTGCTGAAACGTGCACTTGTGTGCTTGCGGGTCTGTGGTGAGAGGAATTACGGTAGAATTCCTGGGTTTCCTCTGGGAGCGCTTGACCCCGGCAGACCCCCTGAGACCGACAGTGTTGGGATAAATAAACACACATAAATCTGACTCCCTCTGGATAGCCACAGGGCAGTACGTGCGAGTGTGTGTGTGTGTGTGTGTGTGTGTGTGTGTGTGTTGGAAAACACACCCAACAGAGATAAGAACAGATCGAGTATAGATCAATATAGTGAGTGACATAAAACAGAAAATTCATTTAGGAATGTGTGTGTGTGTGTGTGTGTGTGTGTGTGTGTGTGTGTGTGTGTGTGTGTGTGTGTGTGTGTGTGTGTGTGTGAAGAGGGTCAGGAACTCAAGTGTGGTGAATGAGAATATCCAGCCTCTGGGCTTTTTGGTAAATGATGCTTAAGAGCATCAAGTGTTCTGTGCGTATGTGTGATGTGCTTTTCTGGGAAGCACACACTGACTCACAGCAAAAAAAGAGAGATGGAATGCATGGTTTGGATTCATATCTTACGAGCATCCTCATAATTCAGGAATCTCATAGATAAACCCAGACACTAGTCTCAATTCTGCTTCACATTAACCTGTAGACGTTCACCTGACACCCAAAATGTGTCCTACTTTATCCTGCATAGTCAAATATTATCATTATAGTGGATCCACATTCTTTAAAGTATTAACACTAAGGCTATATTTAGTCAAACACTCAACAATATCAATAGATGAACTTAATTCTGATACATGTTTCCATTCAGCCAAACAGAGTAGTCTGCAAATACAATGAACTACAATTAACTGAAATCCTTCTGTGCAACAAGAAGGATAAAGACAAGAGATGTATTTAATGTCCACTAATTAAAATTTTATTGCAGAGCTTAATTTCCTTAATGAATATAACATGGATCTTTTTAAATATCTTGCTTAGTGGTAACTAGTGAGCAGTCAGTTCTAGAAGCTGATGGGCTGGGAGCAGGAATTTAGAGAAGCACAAGGGTCTTGAGTTTCTTTGACAAAGAGTGAAATTGCGAGTAGACGGCTGGGTCAGTGCTTCAGATTAACAGGTCTTGTGGGGTGCTCCCAGTGTGTAGTGGGACAACCAGTGACCCCGTGGTGGGCTCATTGAGGAGCGTGGGAAACAAAGGTTAGCTCATCTGGTCAGAACCACAGAAGAGCTACTGTAGCACAAATTGATGAAAAAGAGTATGCTGGTTATAATAGAAAGGTGGCAGGACACAGTGCATTGCCACCTGCTGCAGACAGAGCTGTGTAGTTGCAGACTGGTCTTACCCCTGTCCACTCCCGAAAGTGCCCGCCCACAATGGATCAGATCAGAACTGGAACTGGATCAGAACTGGAACACGGAGCAACAGAAAATGAATCATGTCTTCTTGTACAACAGTTGAGTGGCTATGTATTGCTTTCCTGAGATGGCACCAGGAAGCACTATGGGAAGAAGACAAGTCAGAGGAGGTAGTTTGATGCTTCCAACCCGACCGGGCTCCAACGACTTTTGGTGCAGTCATCACGATATACAATGTAATCAAAATACGTGCTGTGATTATGCTTTAGGGCTTTTTTCACGCTAGGACAACACTTCAGTACCCATATGTATTTTAATGCGCAGTGCGTAACATCGCCAGTATCTGTGCTAACTGGTGACTGTTAGGGTTAGGCTTATCGTTAAGGTGAGGAACTTTCCCCATCTCATGGCATTTCAACGTGTTTTAACCGATTTGTAAACAAAAATAAAAAGGAATCAACTCATTATTTCTCTCCTACTGTCCCTTAATAATGGCGGTTACACAGTGTGCATTAAAATACATAGGGTAGTGTCCTAGCACAAAAAAAACCCCTAAAGCGTGATTGCAGCATTTATTTTCATTGCATTGTATACCGTGATGGCTGCACGAAAACTTGTGAGACTGGGCTCAATGCTCCAGACAATGACATTCATACTTTTAGCATGTGAAACTGTACAAATGGTTCAGGGATGGTTTACAGGTGTTAAAAGGATATGTTTCTAATGTTTTGCTGGCAGATCCCACAGTGCACATTCATAGGTCTTAAAGAGTCTGAGCCTTGAAGAGTTGTTTTGACTGTATGAGAGGGACCTAGATAACATTAGCCAAGTGCTATCGATTACCATATATAGCATCAAATGCTTACCATTTTAAAGGAGTTTGCGGTTGAAATGTGTTGCCTACAAATTTTGTGAACAAGCAGTCAAGAATGTAAATGATTTAGGCCAGTGTCACTGTGATTTATTTCTTATGTACAAAATAAAAAAAGCATGTGTACATTTGAAGTAATAACCAAAAGTGTCTGAATACTTGTTTCCTCACACTGTATTCAAGTTTGTGATGGTTTCACCAGGGGTTATCAATTTTCTGTCATGCTGGGGATAGTGTTTGTCCTGAGATCCACCAAATATTTTTTTTAAATGAAATATGACATAAATTAGTAAAGATATCTTTAGGTCCTTAAGCTTTCAGGCCACTTTTACTCAGCATACTGTTCACTCAGTGTCACGGTCTGGCCAGTGGCGGGCTAGCGCCACTGCTTTTGTTTTTCGGTTTACTACTGTTGTGTTTCTTTTGGTT
>JBBPDC010178685.1:0-16142 GCA_037974485.1 Hemigrammopetersius urotaenia | reverse complement strand
TCTCTCTCTCTCTCTCTCACTCTCTCTCTGTCTCTCTCTCTCTCTCTTTCTCTCTCTCTCTCTCTGTCTCTCTCTCTCTCTCTCTCTTTCTCTCATTCTCTCTCTCTCGCTCTCTCCCCCACCCTCTCTCTCTCTGTGTCTCTCTCTCTCTCATTCTCTCTCTGTGTGTGTCTCTCTCTCTCATTCTCTCTCTCTCTCTCTCTCATTCTCTCTCTCTTGCTCTCTCTCCCCCACCCTCTCTTTCTCTTTCTCTCTGTCTCTCTTTCTCTTTCTGTCTTTCTTTCTCTCTCTTTCTCTCTCTCTCTCGCATTTTCCCTCTCTCTCTCATTCTCTCTCTCTCTATCATTCTGTCTTTCTCTCTCTCTCTCTCTCTCTCTCTCTCTCTCTCTCTCTCTCCCCTTCTGTCTTTCTCTCTCTCTCTCCCTCTTTCACTCTTTCACTCTGTCCCCCCCCCCCGTCTCTGTCTCTCTGTCTCTCTCTTTCACTCTCTCACTCTTTCGCCCCCCCCCCTGTCTCTGTCACTCTCTCTCTCTCTCTCTCTCTTTCACGCAAATACTCGGATTTCCTTCCACCATTCTACGGTTGAGTGCACTTGCTTAGCCTGAAGGTTAGTTGGGGAAGTTTCAGTCTTTGATTGAATTCAGGTCAGCCGGCTGGCCTTTCCATCACGCTTTCTCACTACGATTACAGGCTACTGGACTTCACTTTTATGCACAGGTTGTGTGTGAGAATGAACGGTGCTGTCTTGATCTTGATCTGCTGACCACACCTTTTGGTCCAAACAGTGTTCCGTAGCAGGGCTTGTGACAGTAGGGCAATCCGTCATGCTGTTGAAGAGAAAAAGGAGAATGTTATCACTCTGTTCAGTCTTCGTGTTATCTTCACTACAGCACTGTGCTTTGGGCTGCATCCGAAATCGCATACTACTTGAGTAGGTACTACATTTGAATTAGAACGTACTGCTCTACCGTTAAAACAGTGCGTTCTATACAGTATGAATGAGGGCAGTATGAATGGAATTCGGACGCACTGCATCCGCTGTGTTGATGATGTCACGTGTCGCGTGACGTCACAACAGCGCGTTATTGTTTACCTTTACAGAGGGCATTTACTCACAAGTGTGATTTAACCACAATCAACGTCTAATTTACTCACTAATTTATTCACTGACCTCACGTCTGGCTTAACTAAACAAACCAAACCCTCTCTCCATCCATCATTAACAGTGACTGTTATTTCTTAACCAGGGCTCCTTGACAGCTGCTGTTAGTGGCTAGGCAGAGGTGCGGGTGTTGCTGGTGGGGTGTGTGATGGGTTTTTGTTCACAAAGTGTCTGGATACTAAAAAAAGCCCACTCAGACTGAAATTCTTCTTCTTCTCTCTCTCTCTCTCTCTCTCTCTCTCTCTCTCTCTCTCTCTCTCTCTCTCTCTCTCTCCCTCTCTCCCTCTCTCTCGGTTACTCCACTACATACACTTTGGAGAGAGAGAAAGAGAGAGAATTGAAAGTGGTGTTTTATTAGTGGTGTATTAGCGTCCTCTGCAGGCTGTTTGTGGAGTTGCACATGTCCGGAGCACCAGCGGGACTGTTAATAAACTGAGTTAATC
The DNA here is from genome assembly GCA_037974485.1 of Hemigrammopetersius urotaenia. NCBI lineage: Eukaryota > Metazoa > Chordata > Actinopteri > Characiformes > Alestidae > Hemigrammopetersius > Hemigrammopetersius urotaenia. The sequence continues at coordinate 14,537 of JBBPDC010178685.1, read as the reverse complement.
GGTTCTGTGAGGGAGTAAAGAGTGGAAGCAAGTATTCAAATTATCCAGATAACGGAACTTTACTGTTTAATAGTAATAAAAAAACAATAAGCCTAACTATGATAGGGGTAACATATAGGGCACCTATGGTGAAGCCTGTCTGTCTGAGGGATGGGGTGTTAAAGTAAACAGCAAGCGATGCCAATACAGCCATGGACTGAAGTGTGTTTTATTGATTGAGTGCACTGTGTGAATGAACGAAGCTCCAGGTGGGACGTCGATCCGTCTCCTGCAGCTGTAGCTCCTCTCTCCTGCCTCAGGTGGGCTGTGGGGGCCGAGGGCTGTATAGTACATTAGCATCTGCAGTATGAGTGCATTAATATTAGTTTCTGCAGTACTAGTACTAGTATACGGTACTAATGCATTAGTATTAATTTATAAAGTAAGAGAACATTAGAGTGCATTAATATTAGTATCTGCAGTACGAGTGCATTTGTATTCGTTTCTGCAGTATTTGTGCATTAGTATTAGTTTCTGCTGCACTATTGCATGAGGATTCGTATCTGCAATACTAGTGCATTAGTATCTGCAGTACGGGTACATTAACATTAGTTTAAGCAGTACTGATACATTAGTGTGAGAGTTGCTGAATAAAGCCCCAGCTGGGATGTCGACCAGCCTCCTGCAGCTGTAGTTCCCCCGGTCTGCCTGAGAGGGACGCTGTTTGCTGTGTGGGCCGAAGGGAACAGGTGATGTGACACAAACAGGAACAGAGAGGCAAAAGCAGAAGCTGCTCGCACGGCTGCGTGAGATAAAGCGGTCTGGGAGGCGCGCGCGGGGTCCAGCCGGGGTGCAAATACTTTTGATACTTTTGTCCGGAGTTCTGTCCAGGTCCTCGCGGCTGCGCGTTTGGAGTGGCTCACTGTCGCAGGTGGAGTGGACACGAGCGCGAGATCAGAGAGAGAGTGTGTTTGTATTTGAGTGTGTGTCTGATTGTATTCATCAGTGTGTGTGTGTGTGTGCTTGTATTGAAGAGGTTTTCATTCTGTCTGGCTGTATGTGTGTGTTACTGTGTAACTCCTAAGTGTTTTTGTTTGTTTGCGCCCCCTCGTTAGTGTATGAAGTTCTCGTGTATTAGTGTATCAACATTACTAGTGCATTAGTGTTATTGTCAGTAGTTCTAGTACATTCGTATACATTACAGCATAACAGGTGCCTTAGTACTATTGTCAGCAGTACTATTGCATTAGTATTAGTATCTGCAATACTAGTGCATTAGTATAAATTCCAGTAGTACTAATGCATTAGTATTAGAATATCCGTTACTTGTGGCTTAGCATTAGTATCTGGGTGCTAGTGCATTAGAATTACTGTGTTCTGTTCTGGTTTGTATGAGTATGTACAGTCCTAGTGCATTAGTGTTGTTATCTGCTGTTCTAGTGCCTTAGGATTAGTATCTACAGTTTTAGATACAGTTACAGCATTAGTTTCCACATTAGCATTTAGTAGTGCCTTTGGATAGACAGTGCTAGTGCATTATTATTAGTATTTGTTGTACTAGTGTTAGTATTACTGTCTACAGTAAGTGTTAATGCAGTAATACAGCATTTGTTTTTTGTGTCAGCAGTACTAGTGCACTGGTGTCTACTGTCTACTGGTGCATTAATATTAATATTAGTTTATGCAGTACTATGGTGTTCGTGTTAGCAGGGCTAGTGCATTAGTATTAGTCTGTAAAGAGTCTATTAATATCGTGTGTGTGTGTGTGTGGGGGGGGGGGGGTATCCTCATGTGTCTGTGATGCATTTACTTGCTGTGTAGTGCAGCATTAGCAGTAGTGTTTCCCATTAGTGTGTGTGTGGTGTCAGCAGTGTGTGTGATGCGTTTCTCTGGCTCGATGCGGCTCCGCATAGGTGAGGCTGTCCACCTGCAGCCCACCTGTGCAGCTACACGCCATCCTACACTTTTTGGTAAAGCGGCACACACTCTGGACCCCTACATTGTGGTGAAGGTGGATGAGTACCGCGTGGGCCAGACACGCACGAAGCCCCGCACAAGCTCCCCCACGTACAACGAGGAGTTCAGCGCATGTGTGAGCACCGGCGCTGCGGTGGAGCTCGCTGTGTTCCATGATACTCCTATAGGATACGACCAGTTCATAGCAAACTGCACCATCCGCTTCCAGGATCTGATGCAGACCACCAGCACCCAGGAGGTCTTCGAAGGATGGGTGAGTGACCCTGTGTTTGAGTGTGTGTGTGTGTGTGTGTTTACAGCTTCATATGTATTATATGCATTCAATGGTCAAGTAATTAGGCCCTACACTCCCTGGCCATTTTATTAGAAACACATATACTTTGAAGATCCCCTTTATTACAGACCCACTTTTTGCTCCACAGTTTCGGTCCTTTCTACAGTGAACCACTGTTATAATAATAAAGATGCATTTTATTTATTGGTGCTTTTCAAAGCACTTAGGGATGCCTTAAAGTACATAGTAAAATCAAACATACAGGACTGTGTAACAAGACCTAAAATGCATCATAATGAGTTAATGTAAGAATAGCATAAGCCACTAGAATGAGACCGAATAAGCAAGTTTAAAGAGGTGTTTTAAGGCAGGATTTGAAGATTAAAAGACAGCTCGTATTGCGGATATTATTTAAGGTTATTTTTTTATGCTGATTTTGTGTGTGCTGCTGGTGTGAGTGTATCGAGCTGCTCGAGTTGACACACTCATTGACCACTTTATTAGAAACCCCTCCTTTGTAGCTCCAGTGACTGTAGCCCATCTTTTGGTGCGCAGTTTGTGTTTGTCAGTGTTCAGTTTGTGAGTACAGAGCCACACTTGGCACTTATAGTATCTGGCTGGTGGCCTAGTGGTTAGGGCGTCCACCCTGCGATCAGAATGTCATGGTTTGATTCCCAAGACAACTAGCGGCACCCTTGAGCAACTCTTGAGCAAGGTTCCGTCCCCACACACTGCCCCCCAGGCGCTGTGTTCCTGGCTGCCCGCTGCTTCTCTTGGTGAATGGGTTAAATGCAGAGGTTGAATTTCATGCTCTTCACACTGTGTGCTGCGGTGTGTTCGCAGATGACAGAATGATCACTTTACAGCCTTCATAAACATGGGTCTCTTTTTAAACATAATGTTAAAGTTCCAGCTAATCTTTATGTATAACATTTACAATTAATTAACCAATAAAAAAGTCAAAAATTTAATATTTTACCTAAATACATAAATGTTATTAGTCATAATTCACCTGGTGCTGGACAGGCCTTTCATATCTCTGAGTGTTTGCATTCTTTACATGCCAATCCTACTGGGTAAACACACCTGTCAGCAAGTGAGTGCTAACACACACACACACACACACACACACACTTATAAACCTACTGTTTACCTTCACTCCCTGCTCCTAGTGAACTAAATCATATGCAGATATGACAGAAGGTTTTAGTGAAGAAGAACCTGTACAGTTTAAAGCCATCAATACACAATACATCAATACATTCCAGAATAAAATGCACTAATCTAATGTTTAATATATATTTTATTGTTGAACAATAACATATTGTTTAGTAAATTGTTTACCAGTTAATACATTGATTTATACCTCATTTAGCAATGATTGTATTGTTTATAAGTACATTATAAGTACATTAAGTAATGAATGCATATATATAGCAGCATGCATTGTTTAGTAAGCAATGCATTGTTTAATGCATTTATTTTACAATTAATTCACAATTTAACAATGAATACTTTGTTTGATGCTTTATTTAGCAATGACTGCTTCATGGATTTGTAATTAGTGCATTGTTTAATTCATTGTTAAGTAATTGGTGTATTGTTTCATGGATTGTTTACTAATTCATGAAATGAAATGAACACATCAAAGCTGAAGTAGAAACTGCCCTGTCCTGCAAAAGAATGTGAGATGCCTGTGTTGAAACTTGTCTGTCTGTGTGATGGGCGCGTGCAAGTGTTAACCTTATCATTGTTCATCGTGCAACTCTGGCAGTGAGTAAAAAAGCTTGTTTATAAGGAGAAGTAAAAGTAAAAAGCACCAGGTCACAGGGCTGCTTTGGTTCAGAGGCTTATTCAGTTTCTGATCAGTACGGATTAATGCTGTATAATACAAATGCACGAAATGTTTGAGTGACTGCTGACCAGCAGTAAAGTGTACGGTGAACTGCATTTCTCTGAAAATGTTCAGGGTCAGATATGAACCGTTTTTTAATGCACTGATCTGTTCAGTTCATTTCAGCTGCATTTTGAAACCCTTCGCTGAGGTCAGGGGTGTTAACCCTTCCTCTCAGCAGTGTTTCTCCAGGAGTTTCCTGGGTTGGCAGGTATCGCATTTATAACAATTTTATGTTTAACTTTCACTGAAAGAACTTTTAAAGGTCCAAATTCTCAGTATATGTTTGACTTTGTCCCCTGAACTCCATGTATAACTGACATACTAGAAGTGGGAAAATATGTTGAAGGGTAGTATTGTGATGTTATTTGGCATGATATTATAGTTATACAGTCACAGAACGTATCAATATTTGTTTAATACATTGTTTTTGTTATGTTCATGTTTTATATTTTTTATATTCATGTTTTATATTTATGAAATGCACTTTCTTTGCTTTTTTGGCGCAATATATAATTTTTCATGCATTTTAGTACTAAATAATTAAGAAAAGTATAATTAACATTAAACATTAACATTAAATATTAACATTAAATATTAAAATATGAACGTAAATTCAGCTAAACTTCCATATAAAGTATAACTGTATGATTGATTGTACTGGCGAGGGAAACCGTATATTGGCTGCTGCCCTGTGACACATCTCTGGCAGGAACAGTCTAGCATTTTCTATCGGGGGGCGATAAAGCGTGCAGCTCTCTTGGGTGTTACTCTGAGTGTTCTTGTGTGTTTCCTTTTGTTCTTCTTAAAGCCCTGTATTTTTATTACTTTAAATTTATTTTATTACTGCTTACCAAAGAAATACCAAAGAAAACACGCGTGCATGAATTACAGTACAGTCTATAAAGGGGTAACACTGCTATTTTAAATTCTAGCACTGCGGGAGACAGTAGTTCAGTGTAATTGTACAGTATGGATACAGTTTACATTTACATTTTTTAAACGGTATTGTATTAAGCTAAGTCTAAAATCAAATTAAAATGTTTTGTGGGCATGTTTAGGGTTTACACTAAAAAAAATAGGGACATCACAAATTCGTGGATGCGCTAGGAATGTAACGCCTGCGAATTCATGGCCTCAGAGACTCCTACTGTACTGTATAATAATAATAATATATTGTGGCCCAAATATCATGACGGTCTCATATCATGTACGACAGTTCCACACCCAGCATGCAGGGCTAAAATACTGAACACTGACATTTATAGAGTCATATTAGAGTTAGTGATGGCATTAGTGAGCAGTTGCCTGATTGTCTTTTGGGCTTTTGTGAAAATATCCTGAAGTATCGAGTTATATTTTTGCAATATTGCTGCTCTATTTGAAATTTGGTTGTGTGTGCTCTAGAGAAACTGACTGTGAATCAGTGGATGAAGTACAGGATGTGCTTCTGGCAGCACAGTGACCGAATTTATGAGCCTATGATGTGCTTCTTGACTTCTCTGCTTATTTGTTTGCAGCGTTTCTTAGCGTGTGGGTTTCGGACCACAGCAGAAACTCGAGCTCGTCCTCAGAAGGTGTTAACGTGGCCCTGCACACACATTCGCGCTGCTTGCGTGAGTGACATAGTTGATGTCCTGTGCTATTTTTTTACCCTTACGTTTTTACCTACACCACTATGAACCAGCTTGTTTCCATGAGTTCATTTTTAAATGTATTTTAATGCTTGTGGGGGGACTTGGACTTCCTAGAATTAAGTGGTTGACTCTTGATTTCCCTGAATTGAGGGACCATTGAGAAGGGATTTTGAAATGCCCTGTTCTAGAGAAATCAACCAAGTCAGAATTGTTCACAGTGATGGTGAATGGAATCAGATGTCTGCCTCTAAATGCTCCCTTAGAGAAAGTTACCCGTAAAGGTTATGAACTCACTGTCTAATGTCTTAGACATTGTTTCATTAGAGCTTTGAGAAACATTTGGCCTCAATCTAAAAGGGGGAAGGGCACATGCAGGAAGATGGAAATATATCCCCCATAATACTTAGCTAAATACTAATCATTAATATACAAAGAAGAAGCAAAAAAAAACAGCAAAGGAAGTGTGGCCTCCAGTGAAAGCATAATCTATTTTAAATGTATTGTTGACGTGGCTGTTTTTTGTTGCTAAGCGAGCTCCTGTAGCTAAGATCAGCTACTTTATGTAAAATCAGCTACTTTATGCATAATCTATTTTAAATGTATTGTTGCCGTGGCTGTTTTTTGTTGCTAAGCGAGCTCCTGTAGCTAAGATCAGCTACTTTATGGTAAAAATGATAAAAATGAAATTACTTAAAGAGGAACACGAGTAGAATTCAAATCTGAATGTGAATATCTAAAGTTAGCATAACATTTGAATAATTCCACATCCGCTTTTTAGTTCAAGCTGGGCCTTAAATGACTAGCTTGGCTTCTTCATGCTGTAAGTGTTGCTTTATCATTGTTGGCTGACCTCTACCCACAGCAACTTGAACCCTCACACCCACTCACATACTCATAAACACACACACACACACAAACACACACACACACACACACACACACACACGTGCACATGCACACTTGCACACATACACAAACACACAGCTACAATAGGGTCTGGAACATCTGCTTATATAGACTGTTGCTCTCCCCATTATACTCTCCACAGACCAGATCAGACCAACACAACCAGTCAACGTTGAGCCACAATACTCTCTTTGGAAAGATGGTGTTCGACAGAGCAGACACGTAGCCAGAGGAGTGTTCGTGACCTTGTTGCGGTTCATATTCTGTTTTACATTCTGTCTTGTTCCTGCTAGAAGTCCTCTAGCTGTTCTTGTATAGTGTGATGATCAGACAGCAAAGCAGACCAACATTGCCTAAGTTAGCTTTTGTCAACAGAACTCTCGATGGAAAATGAAGATTACTATCTTCTCTGGCTCTCTCTAATACAGCAGGCATAGACCTGATCTTAAACATGTGAGTAACAGTAGCGAAAGATGGGCCGGGGACAGGGGAATGGATGTAAGCTGTGAATGATGTTGCATCACTTCGGTGTGACATTTAGATCAAACTGGTGTATAAATGTTTGAGAGCTGATCGGTGAAGGCGTTCTGGAGAGTAAAGTCTCTCAGGTGCACAAAAGCATTGTTATAAAAATCACAATCAGCCGGCCTGTTTGCTGTGCCTTCACTTTGTTTATGAGCTTGATCAGTGTTGCAGAGCTTCTTTACCAACGGCAGCAAGAGCTGCAGGTGTTTGACCTCAGTGTTTGGGGTCGGCAATATAGTGAACAAATAATATCACTAGTAATTCTGAATAATTCATATATGTTTCTAAACAATTCCTTGTAGATACTGAATAACTTGCAGTACTAATATTATTACTAAGTAATAAGCCTTGGTTTAACCTTAATGTGTATTATTCTATTCAGGAGCTATGCATTATTTAGTAACTACTATGAACAGTACTATAAGTGAATTAGTGAATTTTTTTTCTGATTTTTTCTTAGAACCCAACTAGTGCTGCACGATATTAGGAGAACATGCAATATGCGATAATATTGTTGAGCGTAAAAACTTAGCCTTTATAGTGTTAATGTATTTCTGCTTTGGATTTGCTGGTAACAGGCGCTGACTAGTCTATGCAGGGAAAAAAATGAAATGCAATGTTTCCATTCCAACATGTTTTTTTTTTTTTTTAATTTACTTAAACAGAGCATTTAATGCCTCTCATAAAACATTTGAACCATTGAACATTGTTGAAAACAATTTTTAAAAAATAATTTTAAATCTTAAATAAATGTAAACATGATTTAAATTATAGTAAGCTCTTAGCCAGAAAAAAATAGCAAAAGGAACAATCTATAACAGAAGCACAGAAGATGAAGATACTGCCCAGTGATTTTTTGCTGTCTTCAGTGTGGTACTGGGTGAAGAGTTTTGGAAAAACACCATTTATTGCAGTCAATAAATGCGATACGTATATTTTTTCGCGACATGTAAATTGTGCATGTTGATATTGCGATGACAGTAAATTTGCAATATTTTGTGCAGCCCCAAACACAACTAAAAATTGTTTGTGTAAACACCCAAATTCACAAAGAACATAGATATCCTCTTTTGTGATGTTTGGACTACTGTAGCTCATACCAAAGAAAAGGCGTGTGCATGAATTACAGTACAGTCTATACAGGGGTCACGTCTGTATTTACATTCTAGCACTGCGGGAGACAGCAGTTCAGTGTACGGATACAGATACAGGTTTACCTTTACATTTTCTTTAAGGGTAATGTATTAAGCTGAATTTAAAATGAAATGAAAGTTTTTTGGTAGCATATTTGGTGGAATATTTTTTTAACTTTTTGCTGGTGCTCTTGCAACATAACCCCCACAATTCAGTGATTACTATGAATCTTTCATTATCTGCTCTGAATCTTTCAGTAATTAGGGATTATTCAGTAATTGCTTTGAAGCTAACATAAAAGAGTAAAATGTATGTTTTAAAATGAAAGGGATAAATATTATCCAACCCTAAGTATAGCTGGAGCTGTTCAGTGTTGATGAAACCTTTGATTATGAGACATTTAAACAGTGTTGCAAAACAATTCTACTATCTCTAGCTGTCCAAGGGTTAACATACTAAGTGAAGAAAGGCACCTTCATAGTAAATCACTATGAGACCTGAGGGCTGAGACTGGCCTGACAGAAACCAGCCAAACAGCAGAGAATTTACACACAAACACACACACACACACACACACACACACACACACACACACACACACAACGGGTTTCTTTGTCACAGCATGCTGCGTGTCTTCAGGGTGAAACCTGACAGTGTAAGTTTGTGTGCTGATTACAGGGGAGAGTTAGAGTAGAATTACACTTGCTAATGATTATTTCAGCGATATCCAGGTGAATTCCACAGAATAAACAATCTCCACTTTCATTCACCACCATCAATCCCCCACCCTATGAGTGTCTATGAGACTGTCTTTGAAAGAGAGGGGCTGTAACCACAGATTCTATCACATCAACATACTGCAGCAGAGCTTCAGCCCGCACTGTTTTGGTCAAACTGTTTTAGGGCAAGTCTATTTTAATGCAAAATTTTGTACACATTTTTTCTTTCCTGGTTTGTAAACATATTTGATGTCTTTACATCCCAATGTTTAATATTAAGCTGTGGGCAGTTTCCTCCAGGATCAATAAAGTTTTATTATACATGGAAAGTAAGGCATACAGAGTTATACAGAGTCCTGAAACTAAGACTGGAAGTCTGGGTCAAGTAGCTCTTGTGATTTAATGGTTAACCTATTAAATACAAAGCAGGTTAATTGAGAATATGACATGTGTAAATATTTGTGACAGCAGCCCTTTTTGACCTGGACTAGTTCTGCCTGGGGGGAGGGGGGGTTACCTAGGTGCAAGTGTAGCTTTGATACAAAACAACCGGACTAGACAACTTTCAGTGCAGTTGATGCTTGAATGAATACAGTGTTATGATGGATGCTGTATTCTATCAGTGGAGTGGTTAAGTGTGCAAAAATGCAGAAGGGAGGTAGAGACAATAAATAATAATTGTGCAAATAATAGCAGCATATAATAAACTATGGGTGTTTACAGTGGCAGTTGGGGTGTTTAAGTTGTTAAAGGCAGAATAGTTCAGTGTGTATTTGAAGTATGTGAGGAGAGAAAGAAGTTCAGTTCAGGTGAGTGTGTGTGTGTGTGTGTGTGTGTGTGTGTGTGAGTATGTGTGTGTTTACACTATATGATTCTGTTCAGTTCTGATTGAGGAGTCTGATGGCCTGAGGGAAGAAACGTTTTTCCTTTCTGGCAGTGGAGGGTTGTAAGCCAGACAGGGAGGAGAAGAGGGTGTGTGAGGGGTACGTGGAGGTCCACAATGCCGGTGCCATCAAACATTAAACGGTGCCTGAATATATATTTTGGTTAATGGCAAGGAACAAATATGATATGGAATGGAAATCTCTGATTATTCCAGGCTTACCTGGTGCAGTATTAGATTGTGTTTTCTTTGCCCTCAGTGGATGAACGTCAAGGCGACACTGAGATTTAGATTTTTTATGAGTTAGCCTCATTAGAGCTGCACTGTCACATCGCCCCCTACACTTCCTGTAGTGTATTACAGTCTGTCAGAATCAACTATTAAAAAATGATGATTTTTGCGTTTACACATGTTGAGTCATAGCTGGACATTAACATAAAATGAGTCTTCTTTATCTCGGCACAAATTACACTTCATAATTATCACATCATTTTTAGCAATATGACCTTGAGATCTTTGATTTCATTGACTAATCCTACGTCATGTTAAGAAGCTGGAAGGGGGGCCTGGTGGGTTCAAGTAACCATTAAGACTTAGATGTGTGTGTGTGTGTGTGTGTGTGCATATGAAACAGAGGTTAGGGCAGTTTTATATTTAGACTGAGATCACGACATGGAGTGATGATTCTGACCAACTTCACGGAAAACGTCGTCTGACACACTTTGGTGTATAGGAAACAACTGCTGTGTGTGTGTGTGTGTGTGTGTGTGTAGGTGGGTGGGTATGTGAGGGGTCTGTAGTATGAAGCTGTAGTTTACACAATTATATGCAATGTTTGTGTCTTATTTATCTATAGGTTTGTGTTAAAGGCTCAGAATGCCCCCCTCCCTCCTCACACACACAGAGAGGACATGAAGTCACACACACATCCCCTACAACGTTTTCTCTGAAATCAAGGGTGTTAATAGGGGAACTTTGCCCCCTTTCACTGTAGAAGCAGCCTCTACTGTTCTGAGAAGGCTAGATGTTGGAACATTGCTGTGGGCATTTGATTGCATGTGGCCACAAGAGTACTAGTGAAGACAGCTAATGATGTTGGACAGATCTGGATCACTAACACCACTCTAATTCTGTAACTTTGCACATCTCTGCAGAACCAGTTAAACGATGTGTTTATGCCCACTGTAGCTGTGGTTAATCGTACTGAACGTTGTCTTGTCTTGTCTTGTCTAGTTGTTATTGTTGCTCTTGAGTTCTTTGTCTTGTTTGCGTCTTGTGTTCTGTTCTTGTGTTGCACCATGGTCCTGGAGGAACGTTGTAGCACATGGGCATGGTGATCCAGAGCCCGCAGATTCTTTAAGTCCTCTAAGTTGTGAGGTGGGACTTCATTAGCTTGGACTAGTTTGTCCAGCACATCCCACAGATGTTTGATTGGATTAAGATCTGGATTTTGGAGCCAAGTCGGCTCTTTACCATGTATCTATTGAAACAAACAAACAAAACACTTTACATAATGTGGGCGTTCCATTGGTTCTGCAGGTCAGAACAGTTTTATTCAGTCCAAAAATGAGCAAATGCAGTGATTTTTCTCTCTATTACGGTGCAAGGGGTATTTTTATTGGTATTTAATCAGTGTTCTTTCTCTAATGCAAACACACGCACACATGCACACACGCGCAGTATATTTATGTGCCACTCAAAGGCCTTCACGCCTACAGAACTTTCTCACAGCTGCTTTCTCACCAGCTAGACCTTTACACTCCTCTCTTTTTCTCTCACTGTCTTTTATCTCTTGTCTCTCTTATCTCTCTCACTTCTTCTGTCTGTGGGTCTGTTTGTCTGTGTGACATTTATGCTGGTCTGAACTCTTGCAGTAATGTGGAAGAGAGGATAATAGCTCATTTTCTTTTCAGAACACTCTTAGATATGGCTTTTCTAGATGTAATGAACAGGTCTAGATATTTCAGCTTAGTCATTTGGTTAAAAAGAAAAACATAAAATAAATATAAAACATGAATTTTGCTATAACCTTTGCCAAGGTCATATGTTATGTATTTTTTCCTCCAATATGTTAATTCAGCAGCATTTATGTTCACGTAATACATTACATTGTGGTAGAAGAACATAATGCCAGGTTTTTGATTACATCTGACAGATTTTCCATTTAGTCAACACAGTTTGAGCTTTGGATAAAAAAAAAAAAACAGTAAAAACTTAATCTCTGCCAAACAGAACAAATGCTGATTTGGCTGTAAAGTAAGTCTATGTTTCTAAACTAGTGCATCTCAGTTTATTCAAACCAAACTCTGGACTGCCAGAGGAAGTAAAACTGGAGCTGATCTTTTATTACTCTCGATATTGTCTGTGTGAAATGTGGAACTTATTTTATTTCCTGAAACCCTGGATCACTAAAGTACATAAAGGAGGAATGAAAGTTAGAAGGAATCTGAGTGACAGCTGGAATCCAATTTGAAAGTGTGTAGCTGTTTTATGAAATAAAATTCATCATATATAGGAAATTCTAAAACATCGTCGTTTATTAAGAGAAACACGCTTCTGTCTCTCCGTGAATGAATGAATGTGACTGGAGGAACTGATCGCTGTTTCTTGTGGGGTGTTCCCATTATGCACTGGTTTGTACGGGACCAGACGGATCCAGTGGGTAGGATACTTGCTTCCAGACCAAGAGGTCATGGGTTCGAATCCTACCTACAGCACCACCACTGGGTTCCTGAGCAAGACCCTTAACCCCGAGTTGCTCCAGGGAGAGACTGCCCCCTGTAGGTAGGGTCTGATAAATGCCGTAAATGGATCAGCCTTCGCTCCATACTCAGTGGTATCAGACTGCCAGTCAGATTAATCTCTCTCTTTCTCTCTCTTTTTACCCCGTTTCTCATTTATCTCTCTTTCTGCTGCACTTTCTCTCATTTATCTTTCTCTCTCTTTTTTTTTTATCATTCCCTTGCGCTCTCTCTCTCTCTCTGTCTCTCTCTGTCTCTCTCTCTCTCTCTCTCTCTCTCTCTCTCCTTTGCCTTTTTTTACCCCATTTCTAATCTATATATCTCTCCCTTTGATTGTCCCTCGCTATCTCTGCCCCTCTCTGCCTTCCTTTATTTACTCTTTTCTTTTCATCTGTCATCTGTTACTCTCCCTGTCTCACACACAGACACACACACACACAGTGTACTGATGGTGCTGTTTTGTGCTGAGGTGTTTCCTGTGTGTACCGCGATCATTGTTGACCTACAAACACAGCCTGGCCAGCTGATCAGGTTCTACACGGCTGATTTAGAAAACTTGTAGCCGACCTGTTAGCAGCTCAGCTAATTACATTTAGGGCAAGGGTTAGTTGATTGCTTTAACTTGGGTTATTATTAACATCATTATTATTTGATCATTATTTTTATTAGTAGTAGTAATAATAGTAGTAGTATTACACTATTACTAATATTACTACTACTATTACTACTAATAATAAAAATAATGATCATATAATAACAGTAATAGTAATGGTAGTAGCAGTATTACACCTTTACGAATATTTCTGTGCTGCTTGCTGTCTTAAAGCTGCTGCAATAACATTGTGTGTAAAAGTGTGGTAAAGTGTGTTTGTGTGTTTGCAGGTTGACCTGGAGCCAGAGGGCAAAGTGTACATTGTGATCAACCTCAATGGATCTTTTATAGACGGTAAGAGGAACAGACACACACACACTGAGAGAGAGCGAGAGAGAAAGAGAGTGAGAGAGAGATCAGTAAACTGGACGGTGTGTGTGTGTGTGTGTGTGTGTGTGTGTGTGTGTGTGTGTGAGAGAGAGAGAGTTTACATGTGTTTTTAGACTTAACAGGCTATAAATTGTGTCTTGTCTGTACATGCTACAGGGAATCCGTTCATTTCCACACACACACAAACACACACACGTGCAGTTTTTGCTTCAGTATCAGAACTCAGATGACTAACCATGCATGTTTATCATGAAGTCAACACGCACTCTCTCTATTTCCCTTTCTCCCCCTGTCTCTCGCTCTCTCGCGCTCTCTTTTAAGAACATACTGCTCTGCTAAACAGGTTTTAAATTTTTCAGGAGTATAAGACTTTTGCACGGTGCTGTGTATTAGAGCCAATACTGTGCATTAGAGCCGCCATTCTACTTAGGGCTACGTCAGTTCAAGGCCAAAGCCATTATGTCTGTGGCTTAGAGGGGGGTAAAGCCCTCCAGTGCTGGGATGTGGAGTGATGGAGCTTTGTTATGATAGGTTGTTTTGATGTTGTGATCCAGAACTGATCATCCAACTTGTTTCAACATCTAATGTTCCCCCAGAGGAGATGCTGTCAGTGCAGCAAATGGGGAACAAACTCCTCCTATTCCTGCCCTGTTAGAATTTAGATCTCGCTCTCTCTATCCCTCTCTCCTTCTCTCCCCATCTCTCTCTCTCTCTCTCTCTCTCTCTCTCTATCTCGTGTGTGTGTGTGTGTGTGTGTGTGTGTGTGTGTGTGTGTGTGTGTGTGTGGGAGATATCACTGTTGCACACAGCTTTTCACTCAGGCGAATGCTATCAAACTACAATTAAGATGCAGTAAATGTGTGTGAAAAAGAATTAATTAACCGGA
>JBBPDC010178666.1:0-16144 GCA_037974485.1 Hemigrammopetersius urotaenia | reverse complement strand
ATGTATACAGCATAAACATAGTATATGTACAAATACTTATGTACATAAACATTTAACTTTATATTTATAAATATAAATCCATATTGCATAATCATATTGTAGTTTGTACATTATTGTATATTATATTGTTCAGTATACTGTTTTACTGTTTTCACATATTGCAGTTGTTTTATCCTGTTGTGCTTGAGAGACACCATCAACCAGAATCAAATTCCTTGTATGTGCCTGCTCACATACTTGGCCAATAAACATGATTCTGATTCTTTATATTGAAACAATATTCCCACACAGAACTCTAGTTTAGCACCCTGTTAGAGGTGTAGAGTATTCCCCATGCAACAGACTCCCTCTGCACAACCCCCTCATACACAACACAACACAACGTCCTGGGCCAGCTGATTGGTACAACTTTCTGCATAGTTTTAAATGTATATATACACTAAATTCAGATCCCAAGTCTGGTGCAGATCCCAAGTCTGGTGCATTGACATGACAGTTTAATACGAAGCTATGAAGGGTGAGCAGGGTCTAGCTGTAGCTATCCATCTCCAGCTCCTGAAAGAAGCTTTTTCTACGAACTGAAGCATTAATATAAGCTTGCAGCATACCGATGAACAGAAAGTCATTTTCATACATGACGCATGGAAACACGCGAGTCACCATGGTTGGATCAGCGTGTGCCTACCCAACACCGAGAGGCGCGGGTAATCAGCTAAACCCCACTCGTGATTGGGACTGGGCATTGCAATTATTTCCCATGAAGGAGGAATTCCCAGTAAGCGCTGTAAATTATACTTATGAACTGTAAAGCATTCTCTTTTGTTTATGGCTGTAAATGGACTCTTAGTCGATCACAAATGCGCTTGTGATTGAAAATGAATGGGAAAGAGAATTTGCATGTGTCACGACAGATGGGGTTAACCCGCTGTGGTGATTTACCTCGGGGGAAACAGGGACAAGGCAGGCAGGCATCCATGGCAGACAGGCTCTTTATTAAACAGGAAACGTGAAAACAGGAACAGAAAGAAACCTGGCTCAAGGGCCGCTACAGACATGAACATGAAAACAGGATTCAGATAAGGCATGTGAGGCGATGGAGCGATCACGCTGGTCCACTAAACTTAAATACAGGCATAATCAGTGACACTAAACACAAGAGGGGTGGAAACGCAAACCATACACAAATATCAAAATAAAAGTCCCCAAAAACCAAACACAAAACAGTGGCCACTACCGGCCACTGGCCGAGCTGTGACTCTAGACCCACAAGTCTAGAGGTAACAGCGCATCGACAAAAGGGATGAAACAAATTTGCGTCACTTGAACATGTACATGAATAAAATTTATGTCTTAGAGTTTTGTCGTCTTCTGAAATATATGTAATATTTAGGAATGAAGAGTACACAGCGCAAAGACATATTTCAGAATAAACAAGAATACGATTTAAAGCAGTCAGATGTCTGTAAAGACAGGGTCAAGGCATGTATGGCAATTTTCACTAACTTCTCAGCATTAGCAATATAACAGATATAACAGTCCCTAAAGACAGGCAGACGGTGTCGTGACATGAACTATTTCCAGGTTCACTAGAGCACTCAATAGAGAACAGAGTAAATAGAACCTTTTATGTTTCCTGAGACTTTCAGACAGCCCATTTAAACCCAATCAAGCAGGCAGACTGCATTAGGATGTTATCAGTTTATCTGTAGGGAAAAAGCAGCACGAACCCCCTTCAACACAAATACAAACCGAACAGCCCCAAGGATGATTGTGTAGACAGCAATGGTAGTGGACTGCATGTGGATGAGGTTACAGCTGCAGAGCTTTTGGCTACAATGTTTATACATTTTAAAATTATTTATCCTATTTCTAAGTCTGTACAGTACTTTGGACCCATATTTATTTTTATGTATTTACCTTTAAACCTTGATTGAACTGTTCCTTTCCAGAGCAACTGCACCTTGGCAAGGATAAAGAAGGTCATTCTAAAAAAATAGTGCTACAGAATTAAGGTTCTAGTAGATTATAGACTGCCTACATGCTGAATTCAACCATCCGTGCCAAAGGTAGCTCATCCATATCTCAAACAGCTGGAATTCGACCCTGAACCCCAGAAGGATTTCTATCTGCATTGCTAAGCACTGTTTGAAGGGCATCCCTCCTAATATAAGGACCATAAATCTACCCAACAATAGTAAGGTTATCAAGCAGAAGCTACAGGCGGCCCACTTTGATAGAAAGATGAGAAGGGGCTCTGATCTCTGCTTTATATCATGGGGCTTTCACAGTTCTGTCACGGTTTCACATTGTTGGGGATAAAAAGAATCTAAGGATAAAAATAAGAATCTCTGTGTGTACTAAAGCTCTGCACAAGCATGACATTAAAGACTGAATTCTTCTTGCCTGTACCTCTGACTTTTAAGTCCTGACTAGGACCAATTAGTAGCCAAATTTGAAACGCAAACCTGCTCGCATGCACTAACAAACAAAGACGAATTGACTGCATTGGGAGTTCCTGAAAATACACCAAACACCCTAATTTGAATGAAGTGGCCTATAATTTGTGAAATCGACTCCTAATTAAGTTTAAGATGTGAGTGTGAAAAGCCCCCTAATCTTAAATTGCAGGCATTCATTTAGGAGATTCTATTATTTAAGGAGCAAATTTGAAAAAGTAACAGGAAAATTCAGTCGTTTTACCCTTTAATAAGCCTTAATCTGTGCACATTTTCTCTTACTTTATCATAATTTCCTTTAAAGGAAATATAGATCAAAATTAAGGTCATTTTAAGGGGGTCAGATTAAGGCGTTTGGTTTCATAGTGATGACCCTCTTGGCACCCACTGCTCCTGCTTCCTCCATCAGTGCCTCAACAGAATATGGCTCTCCATCTTACTGCTCTCCTTCCCCCAACATCTCACCTGCTAAACAAAATCCCAGAACTGCCAGTCGCACCACTGAGTTACCATTGATCAAGGTTCTGGGCCCATTGCTTCACTTGGTGAATGAGTTAAATTCAAAGAAATCATTTCACATTGAGCTGTGGTGTATCCACATGTGACAAATGGCCACTTTACACTTTATATTACAGTACTTCCCAGTCTCAGTCTTGGATTTTTAAATTGGTAAGTGGTTTTAAATTCAGGGGTCAAGTGTGATGGGATCAGGGAAAACATCAAAATGTGAGGAGCAATGGGGCTCCAGTGCTGGGAAATACTGGGATAACAAACCTCTGGTGTGTTCACACAGTCATAAAAAATGCATGAGAGCACATGAAGCAAAGTATCCATCCAGCCAGCCATTATTTGAGCTGCTTATCCAAACCAGGGTCCCAGAGGGGTGCTGGAGCCTATCCTATTGTAAGGTTGCTACTTGCTAACAAGCAGCAACATGCAGCTCCGCCTGGGTCCTAATGCCCGCCTGCTACCTACAGCAGCTTCAACAGCCACTACATCATTTTAATTCAATAATGAGAGCTAGACTTATTATTTTTCATTTCAATTCATAGTCTTGTTTCTATTTGTAAAGTACGTATCTGCGCTCAGTGATATCTTGTATGAAATGTTTGGATATATAATTTAATAATAGTATAATAATTACTATATACCAACCGCTGGGCCGCTACTGATTTTGTATTTACAAATATAGACAAAACCATGAAGTTGCAGGATAATAATATAATATAATAATATAATATAATAATGCATTTTATCTATAGACGCCTTTGAAGGCACTTGATAAACAAACACAGTAACGATATGTAAAATACAAAAAATCTAACAATAATTACTTAATCGGGTGCATTATTAAAAGAACAGGGGTCAAACATAATACGCATAACTTTCAAAGGCAGAAAACAAATCAATGTTGCAGATATCATGAGGAAGAGAGTTCCACAGACGAGGAGCAACCCAGCTGAAGGCTCTAAACGCCATGGTAGTCAAGTGGGCTGATAGAGGGCTGATAGATCTAAGAGAACGGTTAGGTGTGGAGATCTGCAGAAGATCACAGAGATATGAGGGTGCCAAAATTATGGAGTGTTTTAAAAGTAAGCAGTAAAATCTTAAAATCAATATGATATCAGCTCACGGCTGATTTTTTGTGGGAGTCCAGAGAGAACAGCATTACAGTAGTCATTAAAACGTGCCAAGAGGCCACACTAGCAGAAGTAAGAGATGGATGTAGTCGATTAATATTACGCAGATGAAAATAAGCAGAGCGAGTGAGTTATTGATTTGAGTTTCAAAACCCCCAGACTCTTGACGTGAGGGACAGGTGAGACCATAGAGTTGTCAATAGTTGTTTGATGTGGCTAATGTAGCTTTTGTACCAACAAAAAGAATCTCAGTTTTATCATGATTAAGCTTGGGAAAGTTCTTAATTTCAGCTCTGCATGCAGAAGGGGGGGGGGGATCAGTAAAATATGACCCAGAGACAAAAGGTAGATAATAAATAGAAGGGGGCCTAAAACAGAGCCCAGCAAGACACCTCTGGTACCTAAACAAGAATTTGAATTGAATTGCTTTAGCTGGACAAATCAGTAAAATACGATTTTAACCATTTATAAGGGGTGCCAGTAATTCCTATAGAAGCTCATTTCTTTAAAGGAATATTATGAGAAACAGTATCAAAAGCTGTACTTAAGTCCAGAAGAACCAATATGGTTAGCAGTCCAGTGTCCACAGCCATCAATAGGTAATTTGTAATTTTGACCAGTGCCAACTTGGTACTGTGTAGGGGATGAAAACCAGATTGAAATTGTTCATACAAAGTATTAACGGCAAGCTGAGTATGAATCTTTTTTTGCAAGAAATGGTATATTAAATATTGCACGAAGGTTGTTAAGATTATCAGGGTCTGCACCAAATTGCTTAAGCTGTTTTAAGATTTGAAAGCACACAACCAGAAATTAGAGAAGAAGCAGCAGGAACAGCAGCTACACAGAGAACAAAAAGCAATGAATTACACCACACTCATATCTGTCCCTCACACAAAAAGATGCCTAAAATTTGCACTAAATTATGGAGGAAATCATGACATGGAGCTACAGCTGCGGCATGCAAATGGTACCGAGGCATTCCACGTCAACAAAGGGAAAACAAAAACAGAATGCTATTACAGGAGAATTTAATCTCATCAGTCAAGAAAGGGGCGAAGATGAACGTTTCCAAGACAAGACAAAGACATACAGCCACAATACATGCAGCCACAATAACTCAAGACTGATTTCTAAGACAGGGAGAAGTTCTTGCATGGCCTGGCCAATTATCTGATATTGAAATTGCAAGTCAACTAGAGGGAACCTCATTTATTTATTTATTCATTTTCTGTAAACGCTTATTCTTTGGCAGGGTTGCATGGCCCCAGAGCCTATCCTGGGGTCACACTCACACCTACTGGCAATTTAGAATCCCTAATTCACCCGATGCATGTCTTTGGACTGTGGGAGAAAACGGAGACACCGGAGGAAGCCCCCGCCACCACAAGGAGAACATGCAAACTCCACACACACAAGGATCCCTAACCCAGGAGGTGACCCCCAACCCTGGAGGACCCACAACCCTGCGTCACCATGGGACTGAGGACCCTAATGTGGGTAAAAATTGAACCACAATGCTGCTAAATTGCTTCTTACTGTAGATTTAGCGCTGTAATTGATATCAAACCATCTGTGGCCCAGTTATTTGGTTCATAAGTACAAAGTCGAAAGGCACTTCTTATGATACTTGTTTTCTGTAAGGTTGGTATAGAACCTTCACAGTACCTGAAAGGTTCTTCACACTCACACTTCTCAATTTAGGGAATTAAAATGGTTTCTGTGGCATTTCTTGAAGAATCTGATTTTTCCACAATACATTTTCGAATCAAACTACAGATGACAAATAAGTGATTCAAAAAACTTTTTGTGTTTTTTTTACTTTAGGGTTAAAGTTCAATCTGACATGTACTTTGGGTCTTAAACTTTTAGCATGCTAATGAATCCTGGCTTTTCCACAGTATGTGTGGGCACCATATCTTTTGCAATATACACTGCGACAGCGTTTGTTATCGCCTTCCACCGTGCCCCAATCTTATCATATGGCACTAGGGCATTAACAGAAAAGTTGACTAGTCAACTTCAGAGGTACAAGTCTGACAAGCATTCCTTGAATTTCAGCCTGGTGGGCCAGTCAAGGCTCACAATGCCCAGGCCGATTTTTTTTGCAGTCCAGCCCTGCTCTAGACCCCACAAACAGCAAGGTGACCTGCAAGTCGATGTTAAAGTACAGTAACAGTACCTGCATTCTGCACGGCATCTGAAACGGCACCACTAGCTTACATGGCCAATGCTAGCACTGCAGAGACTGGCTGCGCTGCTTAAGCTGTCAGACACACGACTTGTTTGGTCTGTGTCCTATGGCACAAAACCAAACCAACTCCATATTACAGATGTAGCAATTGGGCACAAACCCGTGTAGAATGGTGCGTCGCATTAGTTCCGCATTTGTAATAAAATACTAAGTAATAAAATTGATTTTCATAAAAACACATTGTTCTGAACAGTAAATTCAAATTAATCGAAAAACTCGATATATTGCCCACCTCTACTATTTAGTATTTACTCCTACTTTTTTTTTTATCACATTCATTATATTTTACTATTTGAAAACATTCATATTTACTTTTATTTGTAATTTAAATGAAAATACTTTACTTTGTCAAATTCTATTTCAATTTGTCAATTTTAGTGTTTCTTGTACTGTGTAGGTAGATTTATATCTTTGGGAAGATGTAAGTGGTAGAGAAGCCACAGCATGCACATCTCCAAGATCTCAATTATCTGATGTGGGAATATGAGGAGGGCACCACTGTCTGGCTATCCTGGGATGAGACCTAAAGAACACTCAACCTGAACCAAAAGCTTGTGGAACAGTTCGCCAAAGGTCTTTTCCGACATTACAAACGCTAACATAAAGTAAAAGATCTTCTAAATAAAAACAGTGAAGCGAGTACGTGCACATGTTCATGTTATTTGCAGATATGCTTTATGGACAAAAGTATGAGGACGCCTGACCATTACACCAACAGGGACTTTAATGACACTACATTCAAATATATAACCTTTAATATGGGGCTGGTCCCCTCTTTGAAGCTGTAACAGCTTCCACTCTTCTTGGTGGAGTGTTGTGTCCATTTATTCTGTAGAGCATTTATGAGGTCATTCACTGATGTTGAATGAGAAGGCCTGGCTCACAATCTCCGTTCCAGTTCACCCCAAAGGTGTCATCTTTATTAGCTTGCTTTGTGCTCTGGGACACAGTTATGCTAGGATAGAAAAGGTTCTTCCCCAAACAGTGTCCACAAAGTTGAGCATGGCTTTGTCCAAACTAAGTGGCCAAGCCTAAACCCTGAAAAACAGATATATACTGTCCCTATACTTTTGTGCATAAAGTCAATATAGACAGCGTCAATGTAATTTCATCAGGTTCAGAATCAGAATAGCATCTATTGGTCTATTGGAGCAGCAGGCATGCTCTGTAAGAGACATGTGGGTGTGGTGTAAGATGTACACATGTATCTTTCCATACTGTTGTTATTTTACACTGCTGAGAGACACCCTCAACTGGAATCAAATTCCTTGTGTGTGTTCGCTCACATACTCGGCCAATAAATGTTTCTGATTCTGATTCTAATATGGCGACTGGCACTGTACGACGAGCTTTGGGTCCAAAGGCCACTGGACACTTGCTGTGTCTGCTGGCTGCAGCTTGCATGGATGTGTTCCAGCCAGGCTGCAGGACTAAACGCCTGAACATATTGCAGCAGCGTCATTTCAGGAAGCTTCTTATGTGAAACTGGGCACTGCGTCTATTGACGCCCGCAGTCGTTATAGGTATAGCCAGTTAGTTGCCGTTCTAACTAAGACTTGAATTAAATCAGTATATTGATTTACTGGGGTATTCCTTAGTGTCTGGAATAAAATATGCATTGCTGTTTGGTATTTAGGCCTTTGCTCTTTCTCTATATGAACTTGCAAGCCACAACCTTTCTTATTATCTACTGCAGAAGCAATAAATACATTCCTTTTAGGGTCTTGGTATAATGTGGGTCTTGGGATGGGTCCCAGGCTGTATTAACAAATGGATAACTGGTAATGCAGATAACTAATCTGTCAATGCGTAAAAATGTAAATAATAAATATACTGTAACTTCCCCTCAGCTTTAGCAGTAACTTGTTAAAGCTCTGGCACTTCTGCAGGAGGAGTTACACTAAACCTTATTTGCTAAGTTGTTTTATTCTGCACACCACACAGTCCCTGGTGCTCTGGGAGTTCTGTTGTAAACACTGGGCACAGGGAGTTAAGTTTACCTGCTTTTAGCAAGCTTTTTAATGTTTGCCATCTAGTGCATTATAGGTTTGATCTGAACATTCTGTAAAATTTGATTACTATGAACATTCAATGAAAAATGGCAAATTCATTCATTTAGTCATATGAATGGAATTAAAATAGATTTAGAATTACTCTGTATAACTAGCAAGGAGGAGTTCTGGCATTAATAACTTATATTAATAATAAGCTCACAACACTTCACTAGGAAGCGTGGTGGCCTAGTGGTTAGGGTGTTGGTCTTGCGATCAAAAGGTTGTGGATTTGAATTCCAACTATTAGTGTCATCACTGAGGTACCCTTGAGCAAGGTACCGGCCCCACATACTGTTCCCGGGGAGCCACTTGCAGCTCTCTGCTGAATGGGTTAAATTCAGTGAAGGAATTTCACACAGTTCACACTGTGTATTGTGTTCATGCGTGATTATGAGGGGCCATTTTACTTTAGTTTTACATAACTCCACCCTGATGCTCACACACAGAAAGAGGCACAGACACGCACAGACACAGACACAGACAGACACACACACACACACACACACACTCACACTCACACACACACACACACACACACACACACACACAGCGAGAGAGAGCGAACCCAGTGTGGGAGAGTGAAGGTTCATCGTTAGCTTGGCACTAATTATGATGCTGCAATTTCACACTGTGCAGCAGTGCTCGTTCTGGTCTAAACATGTGGGAAAAGGGTGGAAAAACACTTGTTATTTCCAGATGGTTGGTTGCTGTGATTTGCGGTGGCAGTTCCTCACACTGCTAATCCTTACTAACCTTCATCTTAACTGTGTTCTCATCTCTGTTTTTCATTTTTCACACTCCGTTCTGTAGAGCACAAAGTGGGCGTCATCACCAGTGGACAGGAGCACTGGTTGACAGCCTTGCAGATCCAACTGAGCATGAATTAAAGGGTTGAACCAGAGGAGTGCTGCGGACGCTACTACAAAATTGAGTTGTTTTGAAAAATGGGGTAAAACGTACACGTTCTTTAAATACTCTTCAAAGCTGGGTCTTGTAGAAAACAAATTTTAAGCAACATCACAATCAAAATTGCCTCCATTGGTGCTTCCATTGGAACCAACATACTAAGAATTCCTAATCTATGTTTCAAAAGACCCAACCTATAAACAGTAAAGAGAATAGCCAGATCTCAGAGACTGCGGGGAAACATTTACGTATCATGTGCATTTATTGTATGAGAGGGCTGTACTTTCTGTATAAAGGGACTCATCTCTGTGGTCTCATCTGCTATGTTCACAAAGGTGAAAATAATTGCTTGCTGTGCGTGCTAAAAAAAACACACTGCACAGGAGAATGTCACACTCTGATGGCTCGATTGGTCATAACAATATTGTGTCTGACCTCTTTTTGTTGCCAAAACAGCTTTGACCTGCTGAAGCAAGGACTCCACAAGACCTCAGAAGGTGTGCTGTGGTATCTGGCACCAAGCTGTTAGCAGCAGATCATTTAAGTTGTGAAGGTGAGAAGTTTGATTGATCAGATTAAGATCTGAGTAATCTGGAGGTCAAGTCAACACCTTAAAGCACCATGCTGCATTACTCCATGCTCTAGTTTAGATGATTTTATGTGTTTTTGGGTTTGGACAGAGATCTCTATCCAATCTGTGACTATGTAGCCCCATACAAAAACTGTGCAAACTGTGATGCTCTATGTGTTCTTGCACCTCACTATCATCATCAGCATGAAACTTTTCAGCAGTTTGTGCTACAGAGGCGCTCTTGTGGGATCAGACTAGATGGGCTAGTTTTGTGCCCCATGTGCATCAGTGAACCTTGGGCACCCATGACTCTGTCGCTGGTTCACCAGTTGACCTTCCTTGGACCACTTTTGGTAGGTACTGATCATTGCATACCTGGAAAACCCCAGAGAGCTGCCGTGTAGGAGATGCTCTAACGATCACGATTTGGCCCATTAGTGTAAGTCAGTTTGTTTTTCCTGCATCTAACACATCACCTTCGACAAGGGACTGTTCATTTGCTGCCTTGTTACAGCTGCCACTGTAACGAGATAATCAATGTACTTCACACAACTGGTGTAACTATCTATATATGGAGTCCTCTGAGGCATTTCTTTTTTTATACTTCTTA
This sequence comes from Hemigrammopetersius urotaenia, assembly GCA_037974485.1. Lineage (NCBI taxonomy): Eukaryota > Metazoa > Chordata > Actinopteri > Characiformes > Alestidae > Hemigrammopetersius > Hemigrammopetersius urotaenia. The sequence goes on along the minus strand of JBBPDC010178666.1, from coordinate 5,653 downwards.
TACGTTTCACTTAACACATTGTCTCCTTTAGAACTCAATGGATAAAGTTTTAAACTTCTCCATTTTCTAATAAAGTGAGACCAAAAAATGAGCTCCTGTATCTGCAATATTAGAAAGTAAAATACAGACATTTTGTTGATGCATTTAAGACAAGAATCTTCATGAACACATGATCGAACAGACATCGGCTGTAGTGTTTGTTAAAATGTTCTCATTTTTAAAAAGGTAAAGTCAAATGTTTGCATGGTCACAGCATGCTAGAAGAACCGCTGGGGACCTGGTGGCTCCATTAATAGTAAAAGGGAGCTTTTTTCATAACATTTTGACTGCCACCCTCTTTATCTTTTTACGCTTCGCATCAAACTAAGTAAAGTGACCATTTTCTCATACGTGAACACACCACAGCACACAGTGTGAACAGCACTAAATTCTTCCTCTGCATTTAACCCATTCACCAAGTCAAGCAGTGGGCAGCCAGGAACACAGCACCCAGGGAGCAGTGTGTGGGGATGGTGCCACTAGCAGTCTTGAGATTCAAACCCACAACTTTCTGCACTAACCACTAAGCCACCAGCTGCCCCCAGTGATGCAGTGGGTTGCCACCAATGAGGAGCGCTTGGGGGGCAGTGTGTGGGCACGGTACCAGCTTGTGGCATCTACCTCAGTGGTGCCACTAGCAGTCAGGGGATTCAAACCCACCACCTTTTGATCTCAGGACAAACTCCCTATTCACTAGGCCACCAGCTGCCGCGTTTGAATGCCAAAAAATATCTAATGGCATAAAATAAGTGTGCAAGACGTGCAAAATGAGCCTGTAACCAATTACTTAATAACCAATTACTGTAACTAAACTATAGTTGTTTGAATAAATCAAGATGATTCTTACAAATACTCCAATAAATTCTCACCAGCATAAACATTTTTTGGTCAAAATGCCATCAATAAATTAATTTCAATACATTTATTAATTCATTTATTCATTCATGCATTTTCTGTTACCACTTACTCCTCACTAGGGTCACGGGTACCCGGAGCCTATCCTGGGGTCTGCAGGCATAAGGCAGGGTCTCACCCTGGGCAGGGCCCACACACACACACACACACACACATTATTCACTCACACACTCATTCATACGGCCAAATTAGAATCCCCAGTTCACCTGACGTGCACGTCTTTGGATTGTGGGAGAAACCGGAGACACCTTAAATTTAAATTCGAATGACCAATTATTTGCAAGCAAAATGTGGCAAGTCTTTAAAGGGCACCCTTTCAATCCTAACCTTTTGTGAAGCTCCAAAGCATTATTGGCTCATTAGCCCTTAATCCAAGTCAAATGTAGACAGTTCCAGTTCTAACCTCTCAGGGAGTTCTAACCTCTCAGGGTGTCATACACGCAACAGCTTTATGCTCATTTAAGCAACTCACTGAGGATCTGAACCTAAAGATAATGAACTCTCACAAGCGTAGAGCTTAAACGATGTCTAAACACGTCCTGCTTATACTTTTCAATGTCCGCAGTGTCATTAATAATGGAAAGTTAAGGAGAACTTCTGAAGTCAGGACAAAAGCAGCTCACAGATTGGTTAAGCTTGCAAAGCAAAATAACATTTTGTTCAAATATCAAAATATTTATTACAAGAACAACCTCATATATAGCCATGGGGTGTTTTCCAGATTCAGTTATAGCCTTACTAATGAAGCAGACACTTTTTTTTACGAGACACTTGTAGAAGTAAACGCACATTTAAACACATTTATGCATCGCACACATAAACAAGACATTCTGAAAACCACCGATGCTCGTCACAGAACTAATATATCTTTAACTAATCATTAATTATTGACACTAAAATCAAGATTTGCCTGAAGCTAAAGATTTCCTAAGCTAAAGATTTCTCCACATTCTCTGTGCCTAGGGCCATTTATATAAAATGTATAATGGATAATTCATAATGTAACCTCTGCTCTTATAAAGAAAGTGGAGGTCAGTTGTTTGTGGGAGGAATATAATATTCTAAAGTACTTACATATACTATATAAGACTACATTAACAACACATCATATTCATTTCATATCGACTCTTGGCTTTAAAGGGTTCAAAAACACGGGAAAAAAAAGGATCAAAAGAAGTTAATGAGTTTTCTGTTATGTTGTGCTTTGAAAGCCCCAGGAAATGCTGGTGAAATGCATGCACTGACGTGTTTCTGGCTTTTACTGGTGAAATATTATGATTATTGTAAGAGCTTCGTAAACAACTTATGTTGTGGGTCTCATTAGATAAGGACAGAGATGCTAATACTTTTGTTTATAATAATGTTTGTGAGGAGCTTGGGACCAGTACAGCATGTAAAGTAAGAAGGCAGGTGGGTTGTAAATCTCACATTTTCTTAATCCTCACTAGGGTCCCGGGTACCCAGAGCCTATCCTGAGGTCTACTAGGACCAGGCAGAGACTCACCCTGGAAAAGGGTGTCAGTACAATGCAGGGCGTAACACACACACACACACACACCATTCTCTCACTCTCTCACACCTACTGTCAATTTAGAATCCCTGGAGAAGCCAGAGGAAACCCACACCACCACGAGGAGAACATGCAAACACCACACACACAAGACCAGGACCCAGATTCAAACCCCCAACCCTGGAGGTGTGAGGCGGTTGTAAATCTGTGCTTTGAAATATTAATTTTTAATATAACAGGACTTTGCTTCCTCGCAGTACTTCAATCTCAAAAAATGAAACAAGACCTGCATAAAAATGTGTTTTTCTTCTCAGGCGAGTAGATGGAGGGTTTGTGGCAACGTTCTGGCAGGCTTTATGGCAACTTTCCAACTGGATTCTATCACAACGCAGCACTGCCAAAAAACAACTTCTATACTTTGCAATGAAAAGGTTGCATATGAGTAACAAGCGATGCTTCCTAAGATGTTTAATGTGCTTCTGCTGGTTCTCCAACTGCTCTTTGCACTCCCATAAGACGGCACTGGAAAAGTGTATATGACTATTTATGATGATAATATTCCAGTCTGATCCTTTTTAGGCCTCATACTGCAGATTGTCACACTCTTGAGAAAAAAAGAAGAGGAAAAAATGAACAAAATGGGAGAAAATCCGTTCACTAATGGAAAGTCTGAATCCACAGCCCCAGTGCTCTAATGACGATAGTGCTGTGTATTAGCTGTAACTAAAACCGGGGGAAAGTACTCAGCAGTTGTCAAACTGGAAAATGTGACAGCACGTGTTGCTTCTGGAATACGGAAATTCCGGAGTGACTTGAACAGACTGCGCCGTTTTCATTTGTTATGATGAGGACAGACGCACGGGTCATACATGAAGCTTTTCCGCAGAACCAGGCTTCTGTTAAGCGCAGAGCAAACACATGCAAACAGCCACGGAGACAAACACCCAAGTACACACGTGCGCAGCTTTTGTGGTTAATGAGTGATGAAGACGACGGAGATTATGCGCAACAGCTGGGCAGAAATCTCATCCCGCACATCTGAATAACACATGCAATTAATAGGAAATTTACTTCGAATGGATTCAATTGGATCGCAGTCTCCATAAATACAGCACGCTTCCATAACCTACCCCAGCTGTTTATGTAACAACAGAAAAAAGAAACGTTTTCATTGAAGTTGAATAACTTTGAAGTGGAATAAAATGAGCTATGCGTTTACACATTTAGATTAGACCTTTACACTTACAGCATTCTAGATTTAGTTCATTGCATAGAAAATAAGAAACTAAAACTACCAGGAAAATGCTGTTGTAACACTATATGGTCAAAAGTATGAGGACATGTTTTTTCAGGGTTTGCGCTAGGCCTCATGCTTCCAGTGTAATGTTTCAGCAGACCAAGACACGGTGAACAACTTTGTTCCAACTTTGTGGACACAGTTTGGGGATGAACCTTTTCTATTCCAGCATGTCTGTGTCCCGGTGCACAAAGCGAGCTCCATAAAGACATGGCTGGATGAGTTCAGTGTGGAAGAACTTGACTGACCACACAGAGCCCTGATCTCAACCCCATCCAACAACTGTGACCCAGGCCTTCACGTCCACCATCAGTGCCTGACTTCATGAATGTTCTGCAGAATGAATGGGTACAAATTCCCAAAAGAAAGATCAAAATATTGAGGAAAGCTTTCCAAAAAGAGAGGAAGCTGCTATATCTGCAAAGGGGGACCAACTCCATATTAAAGTTCATCCCAATACATTTGTCCATTTAATGTATTTCCACTTCAAAAATCAACAAAATGTATAATTGTCTGGATGTCTTCAAACTTGCATGTGATCCAGTTGCCGATGAATCTGCTGAATCTGTGTAATATGCACTCTTGCCATAACTTGAACCCTTTATCTTTTTGATATCCGTTTTTTTTCCTACAAAGGACTGGTGACTGACAGCTGAGGTTTTTTTTTTTTATTATTCCAGAGGCATTTTCTCTATTCAGTAGTGTTAGGATGAAATATAGATTATTATCGTAAAATTGGACATTTTCTGTCAGTTGAAAATTGTGCTGAGCCCTCTCTGAACTGCAGGGAAGGAAATGAAATCTGTCAGGAAGATTGTACGTTTGGGACTTTTTATCGCATCAATTAAATTACACTTAATTCTGATCAGTGGATGAAATTCAAATTTTCAATACAATTTAAAACATTAGAACTTTGCTGCCGTCACTTGAACACGCTGTTCCCTGAAAGAAGGCTTCATTAAACATGAACCTCATTCCATTTGCATCATCTTCCTGCGGAAAACAGCTGGCGATGTTCAGAACCCCCGACTGCTGAAACACACCCGCATTTTTCAAAGGGCTTAACCGAGGACGTCTGTTGCATGTTCATGCAGCCCGAGAGCTACGGCAATCACGACAAGATCAAACGCAGGCAGACAGCAGTGGGTTGTCTTCTTCATGGTCAGCCATCTCTGCTTGACTCATACATCCCAAAGGAGTGTAGTCAATGTCATGTTGTTTTCTAATGATTATGATATGACTTGAGAGGATGTAGTACAACTGTACTGCCAATGTAATCTGGTTTCATCAGTAATCATAGCCACGATATTAAAACGGCCAGGGCTGCTGTATGCATGAGATATTTCGCAGCAGCTTTCACGCTTCTCCCTGTGGCGGAAACAGTTTGGCTTTACATTTGAAGGCAAGGGATGATTTGGGAATTGGGAAGGAATTAATAGCTTTATTAACTATTGCATAAACGTTCAGTTTCTCAGGTTGTATCTTTTCTAGCTGCGAGTATTGAACTGAACAGCTTTACACTTCGTTTTTAATAACGGCTGATAATATTTTCTAAATAAAATTTCTAATTTCTAAAGAAAGATTTGAAAGGAAATGACAAAACATCACAATAAGAGAAATGATGCAGTGATTACAGAGCTTGAATAATTCAAAGAAAACAAATCTCTTGTTTACTATTAAACAAAACATACTTCTTTAGTCGATTATAGCAGTGTTTTTATACTTTTCCTCATTAAATAGGATGTGATTCAGCTGATCAGTGTCACGGGTGTGGAGGGTAATCCCCCACAACCAAGAGCTTCTTAAGAATACTGCCTTGACTGGAGACCAAAGTTCCATGCTGGTGTAGTTTATTCAAAACAGGAGCAAACAAAAGACCAGGCACGGTGGCC
>JBBPDC010178655.1:0-16146 GCA_037974485.1 Hemigrammopetersius urotaenia | reverse complement strand
CACACCTTCACACACACCATCATACATCTACACACCTTCACACACACCATCCTACATCTACACACCTTCACACACACACACACCTTCATACGCACCATCCCACGCACCTTCACACGCACCCACCATCATACACACCACCATACACACCACCATACACACCACCATACACACCACCATACACACCATCATACACACCATCATACACACCATCATACACACCATCATACACACCATCATACACACACACACACACACTCCCAGACAGACAGATCACACTTTGCATTTTCTATGCAATCTTGCTAAAGCTGGTGACCCACAAGTGATATGAACCAGGTGTGTTTGAGCATAGAAATCAGATAACTGTGCTGGAGACCAGAACTAGATCTGGTGCCCCTGCCTTAAAATATGCCTTGATTGTCTCATTATATCAGGATGTCCTGACTGGCTGTGTCATTCTGGCTTTACTATAAATAGCCTGGGGTGTTTTGGGGGTCAAACTGGTTCAGCACCTACCACTTTCCCAGCTTTAGTCTGCTGTTTTGACTGCTTCACAGTGTCTAAAGGCAGAGGAACACTGAATTATGTAAGACAGAGCATTACAGCCCACGCTGGGGAACTGGGTGGCTGCAGTTCAGAGGCATCTGGCATCTAAAGTTGCTGACACTGAGCCTAAGAGAAAGACATTTAAGGGGGAACTCCACTGATTTTCCACCAATTTCTGCAAAATTATATGGCTAAGATGTAAACAAAGTCATTAGGAGTAAGTTTGGTGTAAAATGCGAGAGAAACTTGTCAGAATTGTTTACAGTGGTGGTGATTGGAACCAGACGTCAGCCTCTAAAAAGTTCCTTCAGAGAAAGTTATTACATGAACTGGTTAAAAACACACTGCCTGATACCTAAAACACTCTTTTACCAAACGTTTTCAGAAGGATGGCGTTAATATACATACAGTACTGTAAAAATACAATTTACATTACAATACTATTTTTACACTAAATGAAACAAAAAAGAATAGAACAGTTATGTGTTTTAATATAGTACTGTAAGGCAAAGTAGTCCCCAAAGAAGACGTATTATTTTATATATTTAACAATCTCATTCCATGTAAGGACATAAAAGCCATGAATAGAGTGGGTTTGGACAGAAAAAAACCTTCTGAAATGGTTCCCAAAAAACATGTATTTTTAAATCCATTCATGGTGAAGAGCTACATGCAAGGCCAAATAGTCCCCAAAGGAAGCTTATGGTACATGCATGGAGCCACAGGTGGTTTGGATTGTGTGGGGGGGGCTTCTCTTCTACACCCCCAAATTCAAAACACAAGATGATAATTTGTGTCAATCAATGATCTCACCTCTTCCAAGTTTAATCCTATCAACACTGTAGGACATTTCAGTCTAATTAGTTTTTTTGATTATTCAAATTGTGTGTTATTAATTTTGGCCTCATGACACCAGTAACAGCTGAAGGGAGGCTGTGTTCATGTGGGGCGTAAATGAGGTGAGAGGGGCTCCGTATCACACACACAGGGGGGATTCCAGCGAGGTCAGAACACATTAACTGGGTTGTTGGTTCCCCTCAGGCCACGGAGCAACACACACACTGATCTCAGGTCAGCCACTCTGATATAAACAAGTTCAGGAATAAAAAAAAAAAGTGACACACACAATCAGTTCAATAAGAACAAGGACGAGAGTCATGAAATGTGTGGAGAGGAAGACAGAGAGAGAGAGAGAGAGAGAGAGAGAGAGAGCGAGAGACACTGATTTGTCTGTGATTGGTCACCCTGTCAGAAACACTGGTTCAGTTCCAGATTCCTCCTTGGTTCCTCCAGCCGTTGCTTGGATTGTGAAACTCCATCAGCAGCTCCTGATTTAATTTAATGTAGGACTGATTGAGCTTAACCAGGTTTTTGAGAACTACAGTGTACAGTTCAATGATTAAACAGACAAACAGAAAATCACTACTGTAGCAATTTGATTCAAGTACATTCTAATATTTGCTGTTAAAAACATACTGCTCAGAAAACATACTACTGTTACACAGTGCTGAGTGAGTGTGTGTGTGTGAGAGTGGGTGAGTGAGTGAGTGTGTGTGTGTGTGTGAGGCTGACTAGGCAGGCGGAGGGCTGCTGTGATGTGTACTCGGTGTGTGGGTTTAGGCTGAGAAAGAGCAGGTGGTTATGTCATCTTTTGGAAATGATCACAGTGTGATACTCAGTGTGTGTGTGTGGAGATTGGGCTTCCTGAGTGTCAAACACAGTGATCTGTGAGTCTTCATGTAAATGGTAGGGTGGTGTAAAGTGTAAAGTGTCAGTGTGAACAGTGCAAAATTCTTTCTCTGTATTTAAGCCATTTAACCCGTTCACCAGGTGAAACAGTGGACAGCCAGGAACACAGCGCCTGTGGAGCAGTGTGTGGGTATGGTACCTCAGTGGTGGCACTAGGAGTCTTGTAATTCAAACTTACAACCTTGTGGGTGAACCCCTAACCAGTAGGCCACCAGGTGGTTGTCACCTAGTGGGTAAAACTCTTGCCTGTGAATCCAATGATCATGCAGGTGCAGGGGGCCACTTTCTACCAAAGTGTCCCTGAAAAAGACAATCAGTGCCTCCAGGGTGATTGTCCCTGTAACTGACGACTGTAAGACCGTCTCTGTAACTGACGACTGTAAGACCGTCTCTGTAACTGACGACTGTAAGACCGTCTCTGTAACTGACGACTGTAAGAACGTCTCTGTAACTGACGACTGTAAGACCGTCTCTGTAACTGACGACTGTAAGACCGTCTCTGTAACTGACGACTGTAAGACTGTCTCTGTAACTGATGACTGTAAGACTGTCTCTGTAACTAATGACTGTAAGACGGTCCCTGTAACTAATGACCAAGTTGCTCTTGATAAGGCCACAAATGTAAAGCGTCACTCCTAATGACTAAAGCCCTATTTGCACGATCTGATCTTATTTTTAAATAATTTAAGTAAAAACTTAAAATTAATTTTGTAGGAAGACTGTTGTTGGTGTTGGTGATGCTTTGGTGGGGCTTTGAGATAACAAACATGAGAAAGTTTTTCAGTACAACCACTTCCAAAAGTCAATGCAGTCACAGCATGACACTGTCATCAAATCCAAATACATGTAAGTCGACCTCACAGTGTTTTGTACTTCAGTGTTTTGTGTTTCAGTAAAAATTAAACGTGCCCAAAACGTCTCACACCCACTCAAACCATGTCCAGCTCTTCATTAAAGCGGTGCAGACTTGTGGATGTGGTTTAGGACAGAGCATATGACTAACTGTAAAAACGTCTCACTACTGACTGCAGAACAGAATTGAGATTAAAATGTAATGCTTGTGTGGGCGATATTTATAAGTGTCATAAATTACATCATGCCTTCCTGGCCATATCTTGGATCACAGAACACTGTTCAGCTGTATGGTTTAGCACAGAAAATACATAAATGTGGCTCCACTAAACTGGTCAGAAGACCAGCAAGGAGTTTTCCACGTCAAGACCCATCAGACAGTCTTTTGCTGAGACTGTTTTAAATGAGATAGACACAATGGTGAGAGGTGGGGAGGGGTCATCGGGGTTTATTTAGCTTGCAAAAACAACTATACGCCACAAAAATATCTGCCAGGGCCATTGAACTTAAGTACATGGCCGCAGCTTTCAAAGGAAACACAATGGAGAACAGCAAGTTTTCCACAAACCGAAGCAATGTGCGAGGGCCCTGGGAGCCGTAAACACTTTTTACAGCAGCTCTGAGTGCATCTTGTTTCCATTTGAGACGCTTTAATGACAGTGACGGAGGGCGGGAGCCGTAATTGCAAGCCACAGACACAACAAAATAGAGGTTCTTCGCGATAGTAAAAAGAGGTGGCGAGGAGCGGCGACACAAATCGAGCCGTGCTTTTGACCATGTGCAAAGAAAATGCTGGCTTAGGGACTTTTTCCTAAGCTAGAACCGCGCTGCAGAGGCCTGAAACGGAACATGAAATCACCAGCACTCCAGACAGAACTTCAGAGGACGTTTATCATCCAGCTCTAAACATACTGCACAACACTCCAGTCCTGCAGGCAACTCCAGATTTGCACCAGTCACAGGTTTCACACACCACACGTTTTTAGACAGGTAGTATATTTTCAAGGATTGTCGTTTTACCAAACTGACTGACTGATCAATGAAAGGTTAGGTTTTTTTCTTGTCTGCACTACTTGAACAATAAAACTGTACTGACTGTATGCATAGAACTACTCACAGTATGCTGAGGTCTGCTGGGTGATTGTTTGTGTCCATTATTTTTAACAGTAAAGTTTCCCCAACTTTGCCATATAGGGACCTAATAAAACCCTGAATGTCACTACGGTAGGTTCTATTATTTAACCACATTACCATGAGTTTGAGCCTCCGGCGCTCAAGAGAAAAGGGAAACATGTGTCAAGACTCTTCTCAGTCCTGGCTCTCCAGAGGTGGAATGAACTCCCTCTTAAGGTCCGATCAGCAGAGTCCTTCACGGTCTTCAAGCGCCGCCTGAAGACCCACCTTTTCAAGGAGCACATTGGTGACTAACTATGTCTCTTTCCTACTGCTTACTTATTTCTTATTTTTAAAAAAAAAAAATCCCTTGACTTCTCTATGACTTACGTTGTTCTTCTCTAGGGCTTATGTATCGTTGGTTAGGCGTTTTAATTATTATTTGACAGTTGTTGTATAGATGCTCTGACTACAGTGTCTCGGTTAAATAGTTGACACGGATTTAAGCTGTTTTTCAGGTAAGAAACAGTTGTGGTCATCTTAAGCACTGATGTACGTCGCTCTGGATAAGAGCATCAGCCAAATGCCGTAAATGTAAAAGTCCTGCAGCCAGGAGGCTTTGCTTGTGGAGTAAGTGGCCGGTTGGCCCCCTTTCTGTGTTTCTGGGGAACATTTGGGTGCGGGTCGATTTTATTATGTAGTATTAGAGATTATTTATGGTGAGTGTGTGTGTTAGTTGCGTTAAATAGTGAATGTGAGTCCTTCTCGCCAGCCACCTTCCTCCAGAGTCTTAGCTCCGTTGTTGGACTTGTGGAGTAGTACCTGGGCATGCCAGTGGGGTTGCAGTACTCTCTGAAGTATAGAGTCTGTTTTGAAGCTGTTAGACTGTTCCTTTGAGAAAAAACTCGTTTTTTTTCTCAGCTGTCTTTGCATATTTCTCTCTCACGCTTGCTGCAATATAGTTTGCACTGTGTCCTGCGTTGTTGGATCACAAAGAAAAATCTCTCGCATTGGAGAGCAGTGAACACACTAATAATGACGATGAGTACATGATAGTCAAATACATAGAAGTTTTCGTTTATGTGTTATGCAGGCTACAGTACTGTTGATATGTTACCCGCCCGTATGTAATGACAGATGCGCCTGCAAAATTCCAGAATGTTAAAATCCGCCCATTTCAGCAACTAAGCCTCCTAAAGGTGGATGTTTGTGCCCTTATCAAGACTGTCCGAGGTACAACTGGCCTGTAGTTGGCTCATGTGAACCAGCAGCACATGCTTACCAAAAGTGCCTGGTAAGCATGTGCTGTCCAAACATGCAATAAAAACAAGTATTAACTCTTGCAAAAGCGTAGCGAGTTCCATCCATGTCTCACTAGGTTTAGATGTTGGAACTGCCACAATGCAGCCATGAGAAAAGATTCTGATGTCAGACGATTCAAGATTCTTTGTTACATATATAGCTATTCAAATACAAAACATAGGGAAAAACAAACCCCTGAGTTGAACCATAAGATTATGCAATAAAGTTATCAAACAATTTAAAAGAAAGACATTTGGAAAGGCTAAACTAATAAACTGAATAACAAATGTTACCCCAAACTCATCCCAAAAAACACTCCATCACTACAGTTCCCCTGCCCAGTTCTTCAGGCTTTAAACCTCCTAGCCAAGATGTTGCTCATGCAGCTGCCTCAAAGCGTCCTATTGTACTGGCAGTGCTTTCCTATGGGTATACAAGTTTAATGTATCTGAACTAATTAGAAGGGCTGTCTGGACAAACTGGTGCTGTATAGTCTATGTAGTTTATGTTACAGCTCCAGTAAAAAAAAAAAAAAAATAATAAGAGACCGCTGCAATTTAATTTAAAATCAGTGTCTCTATGAGTGAGAAACCATTCCAGTCCAGTGTCTGTTAAATTCCTACACAGACACCTGCTTTAGGGACTGATTAGTGATCACCTGAATCACATCTTATTTAATGAGGAAAAGTATAAAAACACTGCTGCAATCGACACTCTCCTCTCACAGTGAGACCAGTTGGATGGTGAAACACTACTAGAAGTTCCTCAAAGATCATTATTGCCATTTTATTTAAGAGTGAACGAGAAATTTGTTTTCTTTGAATTATTCAGGTTCTGTAAACGCTGCATTATATATTAAATATTCAACTGAACAGGCAAAGCTGTAAAAGATATAAAAGCTATAAAAGATAAAAACTGAGAAGCTGAACATTTTTTCTAGTGGTCTCTCTTTTTTCTGGAGCAGTGTATCTTGAGGTTGTTGTATCGCTACACCTCAGATCCCTTCAGCAGGTCCTGGAACTCAGACCTGTCCCGGCTAGCACTGGAGGAAAGATGACCAAGTCATTCTGACTGTGGACGGACTTACGGCGTGGAGTCCAGGCTGATGCTGTTGGCCTGCGTGGACGAGGCTGATTTGTGGTTGGTGAACGCAGGCAGGCTGGGCGAAGCGTGAATAACGTGCTCCACCAAGTGACCCATGGAAGACGGCCGTGGCCGGGGCCCCTCCTGCACAAACAGCGAATTCCTGCTGTGGGGAGACGGAACGAAATCACGACTTTAATGTAATTTTATTCATCTTATTCAATGAATAGTACCATCTTCTTTTATTTAGCACATTCTCTATTTAGACAGTCCAAACTGTTTGTCAGATTCTGACTGATTTCTGAATCAGACCACAGAGTCTGCCCACAGTTGGGTTAGGACAGAATTTCGTCAGTCTACAGTTGGTACAAAATCGTGTTGGTTTAAAGTCGTTTCAGGCAGAATTTTATTGGTCTACAGTTAAGATTGGACACAATGTAGTCAGTCCAGACATACTTTTCTCTGTCTTCAGTCAGGCTAGGACAGAAATAATTCTTATTATTAACAAAAAAATTCTTATTTGAATATCAAGATACAATAGACATTAACAATGATGCTATCTATGATATCTCAAAACGTTACTGGTGGTAGAGACATTTTATGGAGCATTTTGCCACATTTCTTCCTTCTGAAGTTCATCTCCTCTGCTGAATGCCCTCGCTGTGACTGCTCCTGCTGTAGTGCATTTCCAGCAGTCTGGCAGCGCCTGGTTTCCACGCCCCGCCCTGCAGCCAGCTGTCTGAGCTCATCTCGTCTCCTTTCCCCTGAAGGACTCTGTGGGCTAGACTCGAAAGTCTGTTCTGCCTTAAAGACGAGAGCTCCATTCAAACACGAGGCACCTGCCATCAGCTTCCTTCATTTCCACCCTGAAACCTTTTCCAGACCATTAATTACGGGGCGCACTGGCAGCAGATACAGTGAGCGCCCAGGACCACTCCTGGAGTGCACATTTTAGTGCTTTCCCTGCTGTAACACACTCATGTCAGCTCAGGAAGGGCTCGCTCTGGGGTGGAGTAGTCAGATCAGGTGTGTCAGACCAGGAAAAATACTGAATTATGCAAAACAGGAGAAAGAGGCCATAAGGCCAAAACAAAGACTTATGTAGACTAAAGTTGTTGTTATAATAAAGCTGTTGTTAAAATGTACTGGTTTTAAATACATTTGTTCAAAAAAAACTGGGGCTTTCTAGGGCTAATTAATTTCATATGGGTGGTCATTGTTACTTGCAACTGTCACTAAGGAATACCTCATCATTATTACTCCTGTCTTTAGGAATCTCAAGTTCTACATAGTTTTGTCTACATTTGGATGCAGACACAATTCTGTCAGACTACACTTGTTTTTAAACAGAATTTAGTTGGTCCACAGTCAGGTCTGAACAGAAGTTTGTTGGTCCAGACAATATTTTGTCGGTCTACAGGCAATTCAGACAGTTTTATCAGTCTACAGTTGGGTTACGAAAGATTTTAGTCTGTCCTGACAAAACTGCGCCAGTCTTTCGACAGAATTTAGTCGGTCTACTTTTGACAGAACTTAGTCTACAGTCTTGGTGGGACGGAATTTAGTCGGTCTACAGCTGCTTCCAAACAAACTTACGTCAAGCTACAGGTGGGTTCAGACAGATTTTTTTCAGTTTACAGTCGGCTCAGGACAGAATATTGTCAGTCCAGACATAATTTTGTCCACAGTTACTTTTAGACAAAACTTTGTTGCTCTGCAGTCTGGTTTGGAAACAATTTTTCGGTCTGCAGTTAGATTAGGACAGAATTTAGTTGACATTCACAATACTATCTCAGTCTATAGTTCACTTTCAACAGAATTTAGTAATCTACTGAATTAGGACTGAATTTAATAGGACCAGACAAAATTTGTAAGTCTGGTTTGGAGACAATTTTGTCTGTCAACAGACTTTCGTGGTCACTCACTGGTTAGGCGTCCCTGGAGGGGAGCGGGTGGGCAGGCTCTGAGTCTCCAGCCTCTCTTCAGACAGCGAGTTCCTGCTCACTGACTCCCAGTCCGTCACGCCCATCAGCTTCCTGGCCAGGGGTTTGCTGGGAGATCTTGGCAAAATAAGGCGCACTTCGTTATGCAATGACCATCATCACCACACGGGAGGAAAAGGTCACTAATATACTTGATGACAACTTGTTAATCCTGAATGAGCTGACTGATGAAGTGATGCTGCCAAAGGCAATTTAAAGCATTAACACATCAGTGAGATAAACACTAATAACACTGAGTGACAAGAGGGCAACCTTCCCTCTTAATCTCGAAGCTATATAAGGTAGCAGGTTTTTTTCTTAGCTGTTTCACTGAGAACCCCCCCCTACTGTCATTCAGGCTTCACGTGTTCTATTCTGTGTAGGTTTTGCTTCTACAAAACTCCTCGCGCAGCAGAATAACATGTCAATCTTGTAGAGTTAATGTGTTTAAGGTGCTGCATTTTTCATCCCATAAATGTTTAACAACAGTTTTTAGCTTGACTTGTAACAGTGTAACCTGCAGTAATTTATCTCTCCAGAAAAGAAAATTCTAAGAGATACTCCCCAGTGCCTGCTGGGACACGTCTCACAGTGATAACAGAACCCAACAAGAACTTGCCAAAACCATTTAGAAATGATTAAAACAACAAAACCTTTTAAACACAGACTGCCTTGTTGCTGAATGTGGACCCACAGCCTCTGCGATCTTCAACATAGTCCTTATTAAAGCTTATTAATTCATACAGTCTCGTGCAAAAGTTCTGGCACCCCAATCTTGTTCCGTTATTTTGCTAATGGCACAATAGTTAAAACATACACTACATATTAAAAACATTCAATAATGAAACATACTTTTACACAGTGGAAGAAATATGGTACATTTGACCTCAGCCCTCCAATATAAGGTCAGAAAATAATATACAAAAGTAATTGTGCAATAAAAGGTGTGTCCACATGTAGTTTGACAGGGGTGCCTAGACTTCTGCACAAGATTTTATAAATGAGAGAATGCAAGTGATAAAAAGGTCACGTAAAGGAAGACAGTAGTAAAACTACATTCACCATTAAATAGGCATTCCCAGCCAGAACTGGGCTCTGACTGGAGCCGCTGCTTGCAAATGAATTAAAGCAGGTCATGTGACTGCGGCTGCCAACGCTTTTAACGCCAAATAAGCAGCAGTTAATGAAATCACATCAGCCCGAGCAGCGATCCTGAGCGAGGTGGACATGGCGGAGGCTGACTCTGGTGGCCTTTGGCTGAGCAGATGTGACTGCGTTTATCAGCGTGTTCAGCAGGGCGAAACACTGCGGCAGCCTACGCACTTCACGCTGAATTAAAAGTGCTTCCCTCCGCTCACCTCCCTGTGACCTCTCAGCTCTGCTCCGCAGAGGCAATAATTATTTAAGCTTTAATTTGTGCAAGCCAGTGGTCAGAAACCCACAATTCCGTGGATCACCAGTAGGAATTTTGTTGGTCAATCGGTTCAGGCACGGAGTCAGTCTAGTTGGATTGAGACAATTTTAATGGTCTATCGGGCACAACTGGGTTGGTCTACAGTCCGTTTCAGACAATTATGTCAGTCTACAGTCAGATTAAGAGCATTTTGTCAGTCTACAGCTGGTTAAGACAACTCTGTTGGTCTACAGTCAGTTTCAACAATTTTATTGGTCTATAGTTGGTTCAGACAATTTTGTCAGTCAGCAGTGTGTTTATAATTTTTTTTCAGTCTGCAGTTGGATTAGACACAATTTTGTTGATCTACAGTCACATTGAGAATGTTGTCTGTGTACAGTTTGTTCAGACAAATTTTGTCGGTCTACAGTCACTACAGTCAATTCTTTCAGTGTTGCTGTAGACTGACTGTAGTCGGTTTGGTCAATATTTTATTGGCCTAGAATTTTTTCAGACACAATTTTGTCTGTCTATAGTCAGTGCAGACAAATCTGTCAGTCTACAGTTGGTTCAGACAAGTTTGTAGATCTATAACCAAATTAACACAATTCTGTTGGGGTTTGGATACAATTTCGACAGCTACAGTTCAAGTCAGATTCTGCTGGTCCACAATAGAGTCTGGACAGAACTTTCTCAGCTCAGGTCCTGATGATCTACCTTCCTAAGAAGTCCACAACCTTCAACACCTTCTCTGGCTAACTTACTCCGTTAGAAGTCCCTGATTGGCTGGAGCATTAAAAAGGGGTGTCGTGTTAGTCGATGGTAGGATTTCAAGGAGGAGGGTTGGTGACTTCTGGTCTAGGACTGTTGGTTTTGATCTTACCACAGTTCCCAGTAAAACAAAAGTAAAAAAAAAAAATCTATTTATGGGACAACGCCACAGAGCTTACTTGTTTACTGGTAGACCTTCTTAGATATGCAATATATTGTCCTTCTGCTGGACAAATCCACTGCTCCATCAAAATCGGACAACATAAATGATTCACTTAATGTTACAGAGTGAAGGATCTGGTGGACATTACCTCGCAAATGCCCTGTCCTTGATTCCCTTCTCCTTCCCATACTGCACGGACTGTGCTTCTGTCCTTCCACTGCGAAGAGACACATATTTAGCATTTCTATTCAATTTATACATTTCTTTACATGCAAGAGCATCTAATAATCTTCATGCTTCCCAAAAGTCCTCCTGAATTCCTGACAAGCCAGAAGAGACTCGGTTTAAAAGCCTGGGTGTGAAGAACTGGGCGAAGTGGACAAACACTGCGCCAAATGACTAAAAAGTGTCCCAAAAAGCATCATCAATATTTCAGGCACTCGTCCTCAGTATCTAAGCAAGTGGTGGATAGTGCTGACTGAGGTCAAGCTTTTCGAAGACATACAGTACACAAACAGGAGAAAATATTATTGCACACGGGAATCCTCTACATCAAAGGCAGAAATTCAAAACAGGAGCACGAAGCTCTTGGCCACTGCAAGCCTGACTCTTTCAATGGCCACAGCGTTCTCACCAGTAGCGGAACTTGGACCCTAAGCTGAAGTAGTGCGAGAAGAAGTTCTTCTGCGGTGGCACGGGCTGGTCCAGCCGAAAGAAGGTGTGGTGCTCCACGCACATCTTCCAGAGGTTCTTGCAGGCTCTGTAGCTCACCATGTTGAAGCCCAGCAGCGTCTCTCGCGTCTCACTCTGAGAGGAGGGACAGAGGAGTGGAGAAAGAGGCGTGAGAACACAGCGGTGTGATACTTTATACTATATTTAAACGTAACTACAGTTCTTTTTAAATTTTATTTTTATTATTCTTTTTATACCTGGAATTTGGTGTCTCTGTTATAGTTTAAAATATTGTTATCGTTCCAAAATCGAAATGTGTGTTAAGATCTGGTGCAGTGGGTGTGTATTCAGATTTTTGATCGGTTGCTCAGGGGCCAAGCACTGATTGTTTAAGAAAAGATTTTGTGGTGAAGTCGGCTCTGTGGTGTATAAGGCGAGAGAGCAGACGGGGAGTCGCCTTGAAGATGTGTGTCAGAGAGAGAGAGAGAGTTTGTGACGTTACAGCTAAGGTGGCTGAAAAGGGACAAAACGTGGAGAAACAAATGAATCACACAGCAGAACCACAAACAAGTGAAAGCTCAGGTCAGTCAGAGAGATTCGAATCCATGGTGCAAATAGAATTTTTATTTACTTTTTGTTGCCCCTGAAACCAATGTTTGTGTGTCTCTATGCATTGGTTTTATTGCAACACTTCACATTTTGTCATGGAAATTCAATTTCATAATGTTTTTGTCTCTGTGCCTGTAGAGATGTAACATTTTCCTCCAGGATCAATAAAATGTTCTGATACTGAAACACTGGGAAATGGCTCCCACCAGTTCAGAATGAATGAATGAATGAATGAATGAATGAATAAATAAATAAATAAATACAAATAAAAATAAAGGTCTGCTGCAGGCATCACACTTTTCTTTGAGAAACTCTCGGCATGGGCATCTATCTGGAACGTTGCTCTAAAGCGGCCGACCTACTAACTGGAAAGCGGTCTTTGAGGCTGCAGTGGGCACTGTGGATCACTGGAGAGGAGAAAACGCGTTTTTCCGGTGAGTTTCTGTCTGTGTGAATGGTGGGCCAGCGACCTGGGTCCACTCACACACGCGGAAACAGAAATAAAAAAATAAAGTAAAATAAAAAAATGCCTAAATAAATAAATAAATAAATAAATAAATAAATAAATAAATAAATAAATAAATAAATAAATAAATAAAGGCCTACTCAGCCACGCCAAGCCATCTGGCCATGAATTATTGATCATGACACTATTGAATCCTGCTTTTAGAACAACTGCCTCCGAAAGAGCCTCCCCTGCATTATTCACAGGGACCGGATGCTTTCAGGGCGATGTGGTAGCGGTGGAGGTGGTGGTGGTGCGGGGGGGTGGTCACCGTGGAGACGTGGTGAAGGCACGTGGGTCTCGGCCGTCGCCATGCTCCTGGATCACCCACCGCCCTCCCCACCCACGTGCAGAGTGCATTATCCGCTCTTCATAATTAATACAAGGTAAAGAATTTCTCTCTTTCTCATCCCTCACTCTCTCTCCCCATCTGTCTCTCTCTCTCGTCCCCATCTGTCTCTCTCTCTCATCCCCTTCTCTCTTATTCCCCTCTATCTCGTCCCTCTCTCTTATCCATCTCTTTCTCTCATTCCCCTCCCTCTCTTCCATCATTCCTCTCTCTCTCATTCCTCTCTCTCTCTCTCAGGACAGTAATTGCATGTCATGCTTTTCCAATAAGCAACGGCATCAATATCCACTTTCATTTGACACCCAGGCACTTCATTACAGGAGATTACAGCTCGGTGGGCTCCTGAAGGCTGTAATGAGGGGCTGTATAGTTGTGCGTGTTGCTGTGGATGTGAAGAGCCTTTGCAACATTAAGGCCCACCAGACAATCACAGAATGCTGCCAAGGCCCACTTTAGATTATATTAAATAACCAATGCCGTCCGGTCTTGATTTTAGATTCACGGCCCAAAAATAAGCCTTCATGGCCCATCAGTGGTCCAGTGGCTAAAAAAACTGTGTTTAAGACACAGTATGACTTACTGAGAGGTGTAAAAATGAAATAAACTTCACTGTGACCTTTTTACACAACAGGATCTGTTTTCACAAAAACAGAAAAATAGAATCAATTCATTTGACATAATAAATATAAACATACATTTTTATGTCATACTGACACACATCTATGAGTCTGATCCACCTTAACGAAGAAGATCGAGGGAGGTTTTCGTTCTGAGTGACTATAGTGTTAGCTACTATAGTGTAGCTCCAGTTCTAACCTGAAGAAGCAAAAATTAGACTTGGAACACATTAAGCACATTTGCATTAAGTGGGGAAAAATGTGAAAGTTCATTCATCTTTTATTGTATTATTCCTACCAAACAGGTCCCAGAGACACTGTGTCAGATATGACATTATAATGTCTATATTAAGTATATTAAGTTAATTGTTGGGGGTCAGTTGTTCTCATACATAAACAGTTAATCTATTCACAAAGTTGGGTTGGGAGCTGGGTCTGTACTACGCAAGCTATGATGATTTTCACCTTGATATTTTAGTGCAGATTTACTCTTTCTCTCTGGCTCTCTCTCGTTCGTGACTTTTCCGGATCGCGCCCGTTTTAAACCTGTCTTGCTCTCTCTCTGTTACTCTGTCTCTCTCTGTTGCTCTGTTTCTCTCTCTCTCTCTCTCTGTGTTGCTCTGTTTCTCTCTCGCTCTCTCTGTCTCTCTCTCGCTCTCTCTGTCTCTCTCTCGCTCTCTCTGTCTCTCTCGTTCCTGACTTTTTGGTATTTAAATCTCGGGTTTATATTTACATTTTCTTTAAGGGTAATGTATTAAACTGAGTGCAAAATGAAATTAAAGTGATCTGGGAGAACATTTGGAGGCATATTTATGGTTTACACTATAAAAATAGGCATTGGGATCATTTGGGGGGGGGCTTCAGACCTTCGGCAGAATTCAAATGAGCCATTTTAATTTAGATTAATTCCAAGATTACAATGAGATTAATCTAGATTTAAAAAATTAATCTATGCCCACCTCTAATATATATATATATACATATATATATAAAATTAATAAATAAGATTAATTTTGTAAACAAACAAAATGATAAACACATGGAATTATGCAGTAAACAAAAAAAAGTTAAGGAAACCAGAATATTGAAGGACCTTTTTTTTTTTTACTTAGTTAAGTTCTTGCCATAATGTGCAGTAGAATTGTAGCGGAATTGGATCACTAAATGTGGACCAACCCGACCATCACAACTGATGATCCCAAACACATTAAGAAGGAGAGAAACTCCACTAATTAACTCTTGACAAAGAACTCCTGTTAATTAAACACCATTCCAGGTCGATTCCTCATGAATCTAAGTGAAAAAATGCCAAGAATCAGAGCAACAGGTGATGTTTTCAATATTAATCTACAATGTAGCCAATAATAAAAACAAAGGAAATTGCTGAATGAGAAGGTGTTTCCAAACTTTTGACCGGTAGTGTATATATATGCACACACACAAAAGCCTGGACCACCCCTTCCTTACTGGGGGATGACACCAATGCCTTGGAGGTTTACTGCACGTCCCCAGCATGAATGACATCCTGCACCAGGCCTACAGCCGGGAACACGGGAATACTCACGGCATCTCTTCTCAGCTGGATGAAAAACTGCTTGCACTTGAACGAGATCTTCACAATCTTCAGCCTGCAGAGGAACAAGACAGAAAAAACAGGACTGTCAGTGTGCTCTCATGCTTCAAACACGCTCTGTGACATAGCAAACGCACAATTAAAGCAGCTCATAATCTGTAGATGTCTCCTGACCCACTTAAACCCCCACTTCCGTACAAAGCCCCTCTCTTATTAAGACCTGACTCAGTCCGGCTAAATATAGCTCATATTATGAGGCCAAACACACACACACACACACACACACACACACACACACACACGAGCACAAACACACACAAACAAACATTTGCACTTTAGAAACAGTGTCACCTACATGTGTACACACAAGCACAGACACACACAAACACACCATGACTCACACCTGCCTGCCTGCAGCCCCTCGGCCAGCACAGTGCTGAAGGGGGGAGGGGCTGAAGCTGAGTGTGTGAGTGTGTGTGTGTGGTGGTTTGGGGCGGGAGGGTCACACTATTGAGATTGGGGTTAAATAAATAAGCAAACAAACAAATAAATAAATACAACCCACAAGTCCATGTTCAGTGTGTGAGCCACAGCCCCCCGTTAAGAGTCAGAGACCGCTGAGTGCGGGTCAATAAGGAGAAGCTCTGGCTGTATTAAGTTAGTGCACATCGCTGTCCTGCACTAAATTTAGCCTGACTGGAAAGCATCTGTGTGTCTGTTTCTGAAACAGAAGGACTCCGGCAGCAGCTGTTTTTGAGAAAAGGAGTGTGTGTCACCAGAGAAGTAAGTGTGTGTGTAAGTGTGTGTGTGTGTGTGTGTGTGTGTGTGTGTGTGTGTGTGTGTGTGTGTGTGTGTGTGTGTGTGTGTGTG
>JBBPDC010178588.1:0-16158 GCA_037974485.1 Hemigrammopetersius urotaenia | reverse complement strand
AGTTTACTGATACACTCTGAGTTCTGAGGGTAAACACCGGTTCTAGACTGTTTTACACCGGTTATATTTACTGAAAGGGTTAAAAAAATTTAAAAAGTCATGAAAATTTGTAAATTAGTGTTTTGATAAGACTTTCATTCTCTTTTACATTACACACCAACTAGATTATGAATTCGCTGCACCGACCATGAGAAAGCAGGAGTTATTTGGGTGGTGGATCATTTTCAGTTCGTGTCGCTGCTGTATCAGAGTCACTGCTGTGCTGTGAATTATCCACTACACAAATAATACCAACTGTGAGGATGCTAAGACGAAGGGGGTAAAGGGGGCTAACAGCTGATGCAGAGAAACAGATGGACTGCAGTCTGCAACTGTAAACTGCAATGCATGCGTATGATAAGTGGAGCTGAAAAAACTGATAAGAAGTGTAGACTTGGCTCAGGGCTGAACATGCTACATCAGCTATATCATTCACATTATAGAACATCATCCATATGGCATTATTTACACTATATATGACACTATATATTTTTTCATTGCCTTTCTTTTCTCTATTTATATTTCTCTTTTCTGTCTGGTTCTAAGTTATTTATTTAGACCTTTTATTCTGTTCTCTGTACATGTTTATGCAAAAGAAAATGAATAATTTATTTGACACTGTGAGTACAATTATAACAGCGAAAGAAAGTGGGCACAAGCAGCTGTTTAAGCAGGGGCTAGTAACTTTATTGGCAAGGCTCAGGAAACTGACTATGTTCCACGTCCAATAACCCACCTTTTATTTTCGTGTGATGCTTTGCACTTTTAAGAAAATTGTTCCGCAAAGTTACGATGTTAGTAACCTTGTTCCACAAAGATCTTAAGAACTTGCTCCAAAATTACAATGTTAAGAAACTTGTTCCACAAAGTTTCTCAGGAATATTTGCATCATGCAGCTCAAACGCATTAATCGTGAAGTAGGTTTGAACTGATGTTTCATCAGTTCAGTAAAATATTCAGTAAAATGAGCAGACTACAGCAATAAGAACATCTGAAGAACAACTGAATGTCTACAGATCAACCAGCAGCAAAAATCGTGCCTGTGTGGCCGAGTACGTATCTGCTGGTCATGTGTGGTCTTAGGACTTGCAGGTAAATGTCAGCTGGTGTGGGACTTTTGAGTACGGTATAAAAGGGGCGTACCATTTTACTTGTGTTAGGCGTGCCTCATATTGTTTGGTGAGCCTTGGACTGCATGACCTAAACCGTCTGCTGCACTTTCTGCATTAATTGCTGCAACTGCCTTTGGGTATAACGGGTTTATGTTCCTGATGCATAAACATTGTTAATATTGACTTTGTTGCAGCAGAATGCCTAAATAGCACTGGGATTCCACTGTGCTCTGTTTACTGGCCACTGGGTGACTGTGTGTGGGAGCTTGTGTGCATGAGTCCCGCTGGTAAGCCTATTTAGCTCTTTAATGTAGTGTTTTGTGTCTTTTGTATTTTCTATTTTGAATGCTTGTTTGGTGATGTGATCCCTGTTAAGGAACGGCCCCCTAGTGGTGGAACGCACTACCTCTTCCGATCAGATCTGCAGAGTCCCTCGCTGTCTTCAAGCGTCGCCTGAAGACCCGCCTCTACAAGGAGCACCTTGGCGCCTAATTATGGCTTTCATCTGCTTCCTTACTCTTGTCTTAACTCTTGACTTTTCTATGACTTGTGTTGTTCAGGTATTGTTTGGCAGGTGTTGGCTAATTATTATTTGACGGATGTTGTATAGATGCACCGAATGTGCAGTATCTCGGTTAAATAGTGGGCATGGATTTAAGCTGTTTACAGGTTTAAGAAACAGTTGTGGACTACCTGAGCACTGACATACGTCGCTCTGGATAAGAGCGTCAGCCAAATGTACAATACATTTGTTTAATTTGTATCCTGCTCCTCTTTAGTAGAACCAACCTGTGTGACCTTAATGGTAATATTTCCTTTGGTGAAATTCCCAGGGTGGCGTGGTCAGCAACTTATTTTATTCTTTCAAGTAATCATTACAATTATTCCTTTCACCTTGTCACACATGCTAGAGCAGATTATGCCCATAGCTTATGATGACGGATGATCTGGCAAGTTCTCCAAGCATAGTTCAACATAGTTCAGTTTTACTTATTATTTTATGACTGCGCACGCATCAGATTGCCTAGCAGCACTTTTTGCAACCCTCAAAATATCAAAGGGAAGCAAAAGCTAAACTCTTGCTCACAGAATCCAGCAGCGTTTGATGCTTTATTTACAGTGGAATGTAGCTTAGCTTATTTACCTGTCTAAGCAAGCGCATACACTAATGTCACTGACGGGGTTCGACAGAAGATGAAAGCTGCATTAAGTGGCATCATTTATTCCACATTTTATGCATGCAATGAGTAGACTCCTTCACCAACGCCTGTCATCTCTTAATGCTGATTGGTTGTGTCAGTAGCAATGCCTCTTCGCACAACTGGTATTAATGAGATTCAGTACTGGCCAGTATTGACACACTGCGCCTAGAAACTTTTAATATTAACAGCTTCTTCGTATCCAGCTCCTCTCTTCCATGACCTTGAAACAGAATTTGTGACACAGTCTGATCGACTGTCCAAACACATGAGAAGTTGAGCTGCCCCAAACATCCACTGAAATCGCTTCAGGCAGAGGATTTTAAAAACCTGAATTTTAAAAACAGTAGCTTTCAATACTCCATACAACACTACTGCAGACAGAACAGTACTCGATTTTAGTGTTAGTCGAAACACACCCCTAGCCTAAGTCACTTACCGATCCGAACACAGTCGTAAAATCATAATCTAGGTCAGTGGTTCCCAATCTGGGGTCCGGGCCCCCCTTAGGGGGGCGCTAGAGATCACAGGGAGTGCACACAATTTTATTTGCACTGAGGTTAAAATTAGATTTGTACTCATTAAATGAATAAAATCCAATGTCTGAGAAACTTAAAAGAATGTGTGTGTGTGTGTGTGTGTGTGTATGAGAGCATAAGAACAAAAACCTACAACCTCTGTTTATGCTGTGAGAAGAAAAGTTTGTAATAATCACTTTATTCTTTTGAGTGTCTATGCGGGTAAGAGTTGGGGTTGGGGGACCTAGAACACAGGCAAGGGGGGCTTCAAGGAAAAAAGGTTGGGAACCACTGATCTAGGATATAAATGTACCACAATAAAGGACATGAATGTACTGTCATTGTACACTGTACTGTAGTAACAGAAATAATGATTTGAGTGTAAAAACGTGCGCTTTAAACAGTCCACAATTGCGTAGGTAAGCCTACTGGGGGACGTCAGCTCCCTCACTCATATACTGCCTGTTCTTCCACCATGTGCAATCAAACTAGTCATGGGAGTGAGTGTCGTAAACTCGAAACAGCATATGTCGAGACTGTTGTGACGCATTATTTGAACTGTACTTGTTGTACATAGATGGATTTGCATATACACATAAGAATGCCAGAGTAAACACACCCAAGACACATTGAAAGTTCTCAAAACACTTCAGGAAGTGAACTGAGATGCAATTTAAGCAGAAATCACAACAGTGGAAATGCATCCATCTCTCCAAAATCACATTCAACAACCAAAAGCCCTTCCACTACTGTGATGCTGCCCCTACCTGCTGCTCTGTTTGGTGGAAAGAGGCCAATTTCCAGACTGCCGCCATTTAATAAAGGCATCGCTGCTCCTCTGTGCCTTTCCTGACGAGTTTCTTGAGATGCCTTCTTTGGTCAAGTTAGTAGAAGTGAAGCACCCGCTTGGTTAAACTCTACTTGTCTACTTTACACTGCAAAAACTCTAGTCTTTTTGATCTTATTTCTAGTCTTTTTGATCTTGATTTCTTGCTTTTATATAGTATATAAAGATTGTTTTAAGATATTCTTCCTATTTAAAGAAATCTTTAGACTAGAAACAAGAGAAATTATCTTTCAGTGCAGTAAGATATTTACACTTGATAAGATTTCTTGAAATATGGAAAAAAGACCTTAAACAATTACAAAGTCTGCTTTTATATAGTATATTATTCTCAAAACAAGATCAAGAAGACTTTTAGGCTATAAATAAGATTGCAAGTCGTAGTTAGTTAGTCTTAGCTAGAGTTTTTGCAGTGTACAAAACGAACTGTGATTGGTTGTTTGACATGTCGGTCAAACGGCCTTAAGGGCGGGCCTTGGCCAAAGAAAGCTGCTATGAATTCCAGACCTTCAGCCGTCAGTCTGAAGGTCTGGCTACGCGAGACTATGCCTGAGCCAATTTGCTCACATTGTAATTGGATTTCAATCCGACTAGTCAGATATACCAGATCTTTACGGATTACGATCCAGACAGTAGTCTCCAGCAAGTGACCAGATGTAAACATGGACCTTGATTTGCACCACAGACATAAATTCTTATTTCTGGCTCTACTTCTGGCACACTTGCGCTCTGCCATTGGCAGCTAGAGCTGTGCCATTACATGCTGTGGCTCCTCAGCTGCCAAGGTTAAGCAATGCCAGTTCTCACCACAGCTTTAATTGTGTTGTGACTGGGGCAGAGGGACCGTGCAACAAAAATAACCAGCGTGCGAGCAGCAACTGTATTCGGTTCCAGCCAAAACCAATTTCGCTCCCTTTAGTTAAAAAGAAGACATCAGCATCATGAAAATGAAAAGAATTAAATTGCATCCATTTTCTGCAATCAGAATCTTGTGCCCCCTTCTTTCTGTAAAATTAAAATCGGGTGTGGTTGCCATCTTGTGAATGTTAATGAGGACATTTCTTTCTTAGCTTGAATCTGTCTCATAGCAACAAGGCAATCTGTGAAGTATCCCTGTATCAGGACGGCCTAGTTATCATATAATTGACTTGTTTGTCAGTTTATTTTCTAATCTTCGTGGAAAAAATATGAGATTGAGATCTCAAAATAGTGTGGCAGGAGTGTAAAGTAGTGAGTCTCTACATGGACAGCCTGTGTTTACAACCTCTTCCGCCTAAACGATGACCACAGCTGTCAGGGAGGGCAACAGCAGTGTGTTACCCGTGGGCTGTTAAAGCTGGGTAACAGTTACAGTGAACGAATGAGTGCATGCTTCAGATGAAGGCTGCTTTCTTCTGCCGCTGCCATGAGCCCTGCCAGCACTCCAAAAGCTTGGCAGGGAAGGTGGAGCCGGCTGCAGCAGACTGATAGGGTGCTGCTGCCTCTTAGAGGATCACTGGGGTAACACACACACACCTCCAGACTGCACACCTTCACACACACCTCTACATATTTCATGCCTTTTCACTTTCTCTCTCCGGCTCACATCCACACACACACAAGCAGACCGCATACCCAGACCAGCTATAACATTTAAACCACTGACAGGTGAAGTGAATAACACTGATTATTCTGTTGCAGTGGTAGCTGTCAAGGGGTAGGATGTGATAGGCAGCAAGTAAACAGTCTTTTTGCGAAGATGATGTGTTAGAAGCAGGTAAATGGCCAAGTCAAAGGATCTGAGTGACTTTGACAGGGGCCAAATTGTGAGGCTAGACGACATCCACAAAATAGCAGGTGTTCCCAGCATGCAGTGCTTAGTACTACCTACCAGAAGTGGTCCAAAGAAGGACAAACAGTGACAAGGTTGAGATTGTATGTGAATCTGTCAGAGTAACATCACTACATACACCATTGGTGGGGATGGACATAATGGAGGGATTCAGCTGTGCTTTAAAGGCATCACATTAAGGAAAGAGCCATGTACCGTGATGGTACGCTACGAATACATGTACCGCTACAGTCCTACTTAACAGCTATTTATATTGGCACACATGGTCATCACATGGTGTTCAGAAGTTGGTTTGCACGGCCACATAAAAATGCCAGAGTAAACATATGCAACTGAAGCACAAATTGCTGAAAGGCAGACAGGTGTCAGAACACACCGTGTCTCACAGCCTTCTACATTTACCACTGAATGCACTGGGCACTTGACAGCCAAAATTGTTCAGTGATGGCTTGAGGAACAAAGAATTCAAGAGTTCAACCTCCAAATTCCATGGAGGATTTGTAAAGGATGCCGGAAACCACAGCACACCTTTATTAACACTAGATGGGGGGGGGGGGGGGTACTGTTATGGCTGATTGGTGTTTGTTCTGCAGAGGCAGAGAGTTGAAGGTAGTCAGACAAATAAGAGACAGGCTTTTGTTGCATCTACAGAAATAATAAAAATACAGTTTACCCAGACATACAGCAAGCCATAAAGCACTCCACAAATACAGTTTAGTCGGGGACACAGGATCCACAGAGAGTCTGGCTGGCTAAGCAAGTCTTCTGCTGAAAGAAAAACAGAGCAAAGCAAAGAAGAACTCACAAAAGATAGTGAAGATTACCTTCAGTATCAAATTCAGTCCTGAACAGTAACAGCACTGCACAGATAAGCACTTCCTCTGGGTCTAGCTCAACAGTTAATTATCAAGTCCTTCATGCGCGTGCTGCCCACTGAACATGTGCTGATTTGACAAACAAGAATAGCACAGAGAAAAGAGAAGCATAAAGCAAACAAATGGAGATTTTTAGGCGAGGTGGACAGATGAAACTGCTGTGCATTGTAATAAAAGAAATAGTTCAGTAAACAGTCAGATTGTCCCCTTGCCCCAGTAGTCGATAAGACTAAACATATTTGGTGTTCAAATTTTGCATCTTTACTTTAAAACTGTAGTAACAACAAACTCTATAACCCATTTGTCACTCAAATCCTTTCTGTAAATACATCCCTCAAAAGGTCTTCAACAAGGTGATACAGATTTAGAACACACTATGACTTACAATGAACAATAAAATCAACAAAAGTTCAGTTTTGGATAGACATTTTTGAAAACCCCAGGATAAAACAGTACCCCTGCTCTGGAGGTGCTTTTGAGAAAATTCATTTTATGCGGATCAGGAGTCGCGGATTCAGTCACACACGGATATTTTTTGAGAACCGAACTCATAGTTTTATGCGGAAATCCTCACAATAACGCGGAAACTGCAAATATCCTCCGCCTTTTTTTGCTTTTTGTGGCAATAACTATAGCACACAGACACGTCAAACTCCACAGTTTGATTGATCTTCAGGAGACCTTTCCAACGAGCCAAGGTTTGGACTTTTTGCCCGAGTAGATCAGAGGTTATTCCCTGATTACCATTCACCTCACTGCTGTGTCCCAATACTTTGTCCAGCAATGGTCCCCATCGCATGTCTCGGTGGGGCTTTACGTTTTCTTTAAGGGTATTGCATTAAACTGTTTAGGGTTTACACAATAAAAATAGGCATTTTAGGCATTTTTTAACAAAAACATAAAAACACTATACACAATATATCTTGGAATGTAAATCCCGCGAAAAGCAGGGGAATTAATGTACTTCCGTAGCTCATAATGGGGTATTTTATCCCTATAGAAAGAAATGAGGTTGGGAAGGTGGCTCAGCCAATGGTGCTGTAAATTTCACACTCTCTGTGTGGAGTTTATACCTTCTCCTCATGTCTGCATGTGCTTCCACCAAGAGATTCGGTTTCCTCCCACAGTCCAAAGACATTCACTTAAACTGGAGAAACTCCATTGTTCCTATGTGTGACTGTCTGTGTTCTTTTGCACTATGACTGCTTAGACTCCAGCATCCCAGTTAGGATAGGCAGCTCAGAAAATGGATGTATGAAAAAATGGCATTTTTATATTATATTCCTACATGATTCCCGTATTTCTTGTAGGTTTACCTGTGGATCTCTGTGAACATTTCTATTGTTTAGAGTGTCCCTATTTAAATACCACAAGGAAGCGGCCAATTTCATATGTGCGAGCCTCCTACTGCTGCTGTGTGCATCCATCAAGTTTCCAGAAATTATTAATTCACTTCTGCTCGACACGACACCAGTCTTGTAGAATTTCTGCATAAGCAAATTTATGCTGAAGGCTGATGAAAGTGCTGCACGCTAATAGATAGGCATTTAGATAGGCACCTAAAAATACAGTGTAAGCAATCTTGTTCTAGCAAATCAAAGCTAGAAGAGTAGTGACAGGAACACTGTTCTGAATGCAGATGTTGCAGGATGTTCTCAGCAAGACCATGCCATTCGTTCCTCATGCTAGACTTCATTTGGCACATTTCACAAATTGCCTTGGCCAAGAAATACCTACTGATTGCAAGCAAGTTACGAGTGACAAGAATATGTGGCTATCATGTTGTAGCTGGTGCAAGGAATAGCTTTATACAGGTTTATTCAGACAATGGCAGGAAAACTCAAACAACCAAACATGTATTATCACTCATATATACAGTAAGCCCCCGTTATTCGTGGGGGTTACGTTACAAGAGCGCCCGCGTATAGCGAAAAACCGCGTTGTTGTGTTTTGGTCAAAAAAATGCCTTAAAAGGCCTATTTTTCTAGTGTAAACCCTAAATATGCCCCCAAATCTGCTCCCAGAACACTTAATTTCATTTTAAACTCAGTTTAATACCCTGAAAAGTCACGAACGAGAGAGAGAGAGAGATACAGAGAGAGAGAGATACAGAGAGAGAGAGCGCGACCCGGAAAAGTCACAAACGAGAGAGAGAGTAAGAGAAAGTGAGAGAGAGCGAGAGACACAGAGAAAGAGAGAGACGATGCGTGCGCTCCGGAAAAGTCACAGACGAGAGAGAGTAAGAGAAAGTGCGAGAGAGAGCGAGAGAGATACAGAGATAGAGAGAGGGTAAGAGAGAGCGAGAGAGAAAGAGTAAGAGAGCAAGGAGAGAGGGAGAGAGAGAGAGACAGAGAGACAGAAACAGAGAGAGACGGCTATGCACCCGGAGCCAGAAGAACTAAAAGGAGTTAAAAAAACAAAAACATAAAAAAACATATTGCCACGAAAAAAGCAAAAAAAAAAACGGAGAATATTTGCAGGTTCCGCGTGTGACTGGATCCGCGAGTACCGATCCGCGTAAAACTTGGGGGGTCACTGTATCGTCTGCAGAAGCTCCGCCACAGCAATCACGGATTTACAAGTGGTACAAAGTTCAGTTTTAATAGACACTCACACACTGCCTGGGGGAGATTAAAGCTTGAGCACATCTCAATATGCTCCGAAATCATGTTACAAGCAAACTATATGTTTTGTTTAGACAGTTTGAGTATATGACCCAGGTATAATTACCATAATTATTAGAATTATTCACAGAGCACTTTTCATACTACATGCAATTCAAATGGCTTCACCAACAATAAACAGGCGGAAAGACATTGTAGCAGTACGTAGAAAACAATAATATTGATAAAGAATAGAACCGAAAACGTAAAAATGTAAAAAGTAAGCATAACACTTTGGACTACCAGCCTATCAGAACATGTTTTTTGTGGCACTTCCATTTGTCTGGAATTTGATCTGCTTTCCTGGCAAACGACTCCATGACCAGTGCCACAATATCCCATTAAACAGATAAAACTTGCTGCACAGGCCTGCGTACATATGGATTCGGAGATAGTCGGGGAGAATTGACCAAATGACGATAGTTGTAGTGAGATTACCAGCAATACATATAAGCCGCTTTGCGTGAGTGGGAGCTTCTGAGGCGTAGATTGTAGTGATAATGACTGCCATTATGTGTACCCCCGAATATCATGGGGCGCTAGGAACAGTGAGGTGGACCAGAGTGGGGCACCAGTAGAGAGAATGCTGCAGGCAGTGGTTCAGCCGTTTGGTCTGGTATCAGCAGGGAGAGATCCTTGCCCACTCAGATTACAATATACCCTATAAGACCACTTCAGGGAGTCACAGCCACAAGCACTTTCAAGAGGAGAAATGGAGTTTGTGTTTGAGAGTGTGTGCGTTGAGCCGAGTGCGAAGAGATGGCAGACACTTTCCTATTTTCTACTCTTTTACTTCACTGTCTGAGGGCTAGCATGGGAAAGTGGCCGGCACAATCATTTATGGAGCCTCCGAACTCTAGAGAGGAGAAAAGAGAGAAGCCCCTCCATCCCCTATTTCCTTCAAGCGCAAAACATATTGATATTTCAGGCCGAGCTAATAGTTGATGAATGAAACGACAAACCCTGCATATTGGGCCTCTGGCTGCAATAGCAGATAAAAAGGCGATGTAATAGACTTCCAAATTATTTCTAAAATCAATGTGGCTTTATCTGGCGGGAGTCTTTAGATTAAAATTGGTTTTTAGAATCCCGTTTTGAGCCATTATCTCCTCTCTAATTCCTCGTGTGTAATGAATACAAAATGATCCATGTATGGAAACGATGTCAAATCGATATGGCTCCCACCAGCAAAAAAAAAAAAAAAAAAAAAGCAGTTTAGTGAAAATCCTCCATTACAGAGGACAAATCACACTCTAGGCCAGTTCAGCAGCAAAGCTCGGAAGCACAGTCACATCACAGCTAAGTGTTTTCACACTGGGCTAAAAAAAAATAAGAATATATACAGTGAGAACAGATGTGGAGGCCGCATTTGAGCCACGCAGAATACAGTCTGAGAGGAAGACGTATCTTTATCCTCTCAGCTTCACTGAGGTCTAGGTGCTCAGTGTGCTGTGCTGCAGGGGAGACCTAAGGATTATCCCGCCATGGGACACTGTTCTGTCAAAGGAATGTATGAAAATAAGGAGAAAGAAGAAGAGATGGGTCAAACGCAGTGACTTTTTAGAAATGCATTAAGACTGAATATTTAAGGGAAAAGAGTGTGCCAGTGTGAAACAGAGAGAGACACACACCCTCTCAAACCCAGTTTACCTCCTCAGGAAGCACTTTAATGAGTGCCTGATGACTGGAGCCCTGCATATCCAATTCCTTTTACATTACTCACAGAGGAGTTCGAGATGTTTCTGCTAGTTTCATCGCCAGACAGGGCAAGCGAGGAAAGCCTGCCTGTCAAACTTGAGTCATGAGACCAGTGATCCTGAGCTTCAGTTGGAAAGTTGGCAAGAGGAAAACTTTCCTCAGTAAGTTTGTTAAACCCGTAAATCTGATTAAACCATCTCTTGATGGGGTAGTGGGGCATAGGCTCTTCTTCTGGCTTTTGGGAACCTCCTGAAAGTTCATGTTCGCAGCAAACACAGTTCAAGGATTATGGAGATTGAATTTGGGTGAGTGGAGCTCCACCCCAATGACAAAGAAAAGACTGCCTATAACGTACCCATGGGCTTAAATCAATTCCAACTCATGCTCTTTGGACTACATCATGTGCCAGGGACCTTCCAGGACAAGGCACATGACTGTCTATGGATTTACCTTGATGTTTTCATTGTGTTTTCCTGATGATACCTTGTTGATTTCACAGGTATTCCAATGCATGCAGGCCTATTGGCTGAAAGTACAGTAGGTGAAGTGGCGTGTCCCAGTGGATGGACACAGATTCAAAGATGACAGCCATTTAGGAATGGCCTTGAACAATGACAATACGGGAGGAGAGGTTGTTTTTGGGGTTTGTAAGCCACTTTATGCAGGGGTTCAGCTTTGCATGCCTTGTGGAAAAGAGCAGATGGGCCTCACGGCAGTCTGTACATAGGTCAGAGGAGTGTGAACAAGCTTTCGGGGCTTTGAGTCCTGTTGAAAGCCCTGGTACTGGTCAATGCCGACTACACCCTGCCATTCAGACTGTACACAGATGCCAGCTTGTTAACTATTGGTCCTGAAATGGGTAGAGACTGAAAGGTTTAAAGATGACTTGCGGAGTGCATAGTTTGTCTTGTAGTTTACCTCTCCATGTGATTTGGGTCCATTTGCCCTGCATTATCCTGGTGTCTGTTCAAGATTCAAGGTTACTTTCTTGTCACCGGCAGCTGTAAACATGTACATAGTGTGATGAGACATTTCTCCACATACAGCAATGTTCAACAGAGTGCAAGTTACGACAGAAACTTTACAAACAACACAATGGACACAACAATTAGTAGTGGTTGCACCATTCAGATGAGTATCACACAGGAGGCAATTACAGCATTGAGCAAAATGCAGGGTATGGCAGAAACAATACAACAAATAGACAATATGTCAACGTGACAATAGTGTTAATAGGGTGTACATCTGAGACAATGCAGTAAGTAGATTATATAGCAGTGTAACAGTAAAGTCTATGTAAGCCTTACAGGATGAATAATATTGCACCAGTTTTTTTGCACAGGAGACTGTTAACAGCATAGAACCACACTGATTAAGTGTGTGGCTAATCAAGTCGAATGGCAGGACATAAAAGTGCATGTAGTGGCAGTAAACAGGTAAATTGCAGGTGCTAATAAAAGTCCAGGGGCCGGTTTCACTAAAGTAGTTTAGACTGGTCTATGGGGTAAGTTAATTTCACAAAAGTGAAGACCTGTCACGGTTTGGTCAGCGGCCACTAGGGGTCGCTGCCTTTCTTTTTGTCTTTTCGTTTCTGTTCATGGTTGTTAGGGCTTTTATTTTGACATTCTGTTTTCGTGTCACGTGTCTCCTTTGTTTTCAGCTGTCGTGTGTTTCCCCATTGATTTTGTTCTGTATACAAGTCTGTGTCTGTTAGTTCTCCCTCATGTGTCCATCGCCTCTTCTCCCCGTTCCTGATGTTTGACCCCTGATAGCCTGTATCCAGTCCTGTTTGTTCTGACGGCCACCGTGCCTGGTTTCCTTTATTTTTCTGTTTTCTGTTTTCACGTGTAAATAAAGAGAGCACCAGCATGGAAGCCTGCCTGCCGTGTCCTTGTTTGCCCTGAGGTAAATCACGACAGGGGACTCAACCCCCCTGTCGTGACAAGACCAACTCATTTTAGACTCACCCCCAGGCTAACATAGGTCTAAAGTGCTATGTCACCATGATAGCAGCAGAAAAAGAGCAAAAAAACAGAAGAAGAGATGCTCAAACTTGTGGTTTGCTGATGAATTTCTGGAGAGAGCTGTAAGACGTGAAAATTTCTTTCTTTGCTTCTTGCACCATGTTCTTAAATCTTTTCGGAACCGCGACAACATCCCTGACGACGGTGCGATTTACACTGTTAACGGATGGATCCTTTTCCAAACGGTGTTTTTCTTTTTGTTGTTGCGTTCTTCACTAAATTTCCCTACCAAAATGTCGTTATAGGTGTTGAATTCCTCCAAAATACATGGATTTTCCGAATGGGTGAAAGGTGCTGCACAGTTAGATGCATGCTCTTGTTTGAGTCTTGTGTTGTTTTCCCTTATGGCATCCCTGTGGTTGTCTATCAGTTTAATTCAGTGCATTTCATTGCTTTACCCAGGGGTTTGTTTAAAAAAGCTCCCAACTCAGACTTACATTGTGACTCAATGTCTTACATTCATGACAGCATTATTTTCCAAGTCTGCACTCTTTAGAGAAAATGAAGATCCAATGCTTTTATTCAGGAGGGCACCCAAGATAAAACAACTCACAGGCAAGCAAACAAACTCCAAGATAAGCCGACTTTCGAACTCCCTTCTTTGTGGTAATGCCGCACATCGTAAGCCCTTTTCATTCTTATTCTTCACCGATATCAAAGAGTTACTGGATTAAAAAGGTTCTAACGCAGACAGCCATCCACCCACCATAATCTATGCTCTCAGATATTGCCACCACTTACTCGCTCTCACATACACCCCTTTGATTAGCTTTCATGGGCCTCGTGTAACATTTGCACTAAAAACATAACGCCATAATGTGTGATTTATCACAAATGAGCCGGTTCCGCCCGAGCTGCTGCAGACAACCAGCAAATGAAAACATAATGCAAAGCTGGCAGCCTCTGAAAGGCTTTCTGACAATCTGTGAAATCAACACAGCAGCCATGGCTAGTCATGTGTATGTGTGTGTGTGTGATATAAGGATGGAGGCTTTCATCTCGACATCTTCATGAAGGAAGGTGCTGGGCACTCCCCCCGGTTATACAGAGGGGTCATTACAGCCCATGAGTGAACTTAGGTTGCATTGAATCTTATGCAAAAGTTCAGTTGATTGTTTAGTTTTTTTGCTAGTCATTGATCACCAAGTAAATATTCTAATAACATTTTATCTACCCTATATAGGCCTTTTGGCAAACAAGAAAAACCACATCATACAGGCATTAATTGACTGATAGTCACTTATAGTCAATCTGCTGATAAATATTCTTTTAGTATGGGGCCTCTGCTTCCTTCTTCCTTTTAGGACAACAGATCAGCATTCGGTGTAACACAGAATGAAAATACAACTGAAAAGTTGTCAACGGCCATAAAAAGAAGAAGAAGAAGAAGAAGAAGAAGAAGAAGAACCTGCTGCAGCATGTAGCATGACTGCTCTGTGTCTTGTTTTCGTATTTTAGCGTTTTAAATTTTTCTCCCCCCAATTTTCAACTGAATAAAAAATTAAACAGAATAAAATTTAATTAAAAAAACTAAAAGAATACAAAGAAAATCAATAAAAAGAGACTGAAAGTGAATTAGATGTGAAATCAATTCTGTACTTACCTGGGAGCCACTGTAAGGACCTGAGCATTAGAGTAATGTGATCCATCTTCTTAGTTTTGTTAGAACTCTGGCAGCAGCATTTTGAAAGAGCTGGAGCTGTCTAATGGGCTTTTTGATAATTGAATCCTTGGCAAAATAATCAAAATTTGGCACATTTTGACCAAAAAAAACTATACACAGTAAAAAGGGAGCCCTAAAATAATCCCTGAGGTTCACCTTTAGTCACCAATGTCCTACCAGATTAACCAGATGTGATGAGAGACGGAAGTGTAGAGTAGCAAAAACAGTAGAATTTATTTCTCACAATGTCCAAAACGAAAAACCAAGTCCAGATCCAAAGTCAAAAAAGCAGAAAAATCCAAGGTTAGACAAAACAAGTCCGGAGAGAGAAAAGGGGAAGTCAA
This sequence comes from Hemigrammopetersius urotaenia, assembly GCA_037974485.1. Lineage (NCBI taxonomy): Eukaryota > Metazoa > Chordata > Actinopteri > Characiformes > Alestidae > Hemigrammopetersius > Hemigrammopetersius urotaenia. Next base: position 1,348 of record JBBPDC010178588.1, on the reverse strand, counting down.
AAGAGCAGAAACGGGCCGGGAACCAGAACAGGAATCAAAAGGCTTGGTAACTAGACTAGGCAAGTATACCTCGCACTAGGTCCTAGTCAGCACCGTCTGTATATACATCCTGCCCTAGTATTCAGGTGATACTGATCTAGACCTAATTGGTTTAGTGGAAATCCCGGAGTGCTGTTGAGGATTGGACTGTTCAGTCGGGCCTGCTTGCCACTCGCCTTCACCTCCTATGCCAGGCCTCACACCAGAGAATTGTCATCAGATAATTCATTCCCACGATATCAACAAAATCAGCATCTATTGTTGTTGATTGATTAAATATTGTTTCTCACCAGCATTCTGAGGCTTTAAAAAGGTAAAGGTATTAAGTCATCTTGCAAATCCCACACATACAGAAGTGGAATCAAGTTTCCAAGGTAGCCAGAGTCCAGTTATTACTTTCACTTGGTCCACTTTTTTTTAATGACTAGCTAACAGGTGTCTACGACTACATCTATGAGCATTATGTATACAATAACCCCCACTTTAATGCGGATAATAATAATAATTATGCTAATATAATTATTATACTAAAATAATTATACTAATACGTAATTGTGCTGAAACCCCTGAAGTAGTAATTATGCTGAAATGCGGAAACTGCAGAAAACCTCAGCAGTTTTTTTTTTTACTTTTGTGATATTCGGGCCTCAAACATACATAAACAACCAGCATGAGGACAAGGAGTATAAGCGGGGATCTACTGTACATAATTGATCACGCTCTCAAAGGTAATGGTTCTGTTTTGTGCTGCTTCATTGAGAAAGACATGAGAAACCTTGCTGGTCAGAGAGGACCTTGAGGAAAACTCTTAACTGATGATCCGACCTTCTGCACTTCTCACTCCCTTCACTCCTCTTTGTTCTAACTCTACTGTAAGAACTGGACACAAGAGATCATCTTTGATTTCCCCAGTTCATCTGTGTAGAAGACTGCATTTGTTGACAAAAACCCAATAATTGTTTCCCGCAGTACGATCTCCTCCTTTTAAAACAGGACCCACAAATTAGATTTCCAGCTCCACAGAATTTCATGTGCAGCTAAGAAAAGATAAATAACCATGGGCGTCAGTAGGTCTATTTTGGGGGGTCTGAAGCCCCCACAAAACGATCCCAAGCCACCCTAAATACATAGTCATTATTCTACTATTTTTAGATTATATACCCAAACATTTCATACAAGATAACACTAAGTGCAGATACGCACTTTACAAATAGAAACAAGACTATGAATTGAAATAATAAGTCTAGCTATCATTATTGAATTAAAATGATGTACTGGCTGTTGGAGCTGCTGTAGGTAGCAGGCGGGC